>VZUI01058097.1:0-17061 GCA_013401135.1 Cettia cetti
TGTTCCCCTGGGCTGGAGCCGGGGCTGTTCCCATGGATTCTCCAGCCCTGGGATGGAGCTGGGGCTGTTCCCCTGGGCTGGAGCCGGGGCTGTTCCCCTGGGCTGGAGCCGGGGCTGTTCCCATGGATTCTCCAGCCCTGGGATGGAGCTGGGGCTGTTCCCCTGGGCTGGAGCCGGGGCTGTTCCCCTGGGCTGGAGCCGGGGCTGTTCCCATGGATTCTCCAGCCCTGGGATGGAGCTGGGGCTGTTCCCCTGGGATGGAGCTGGGGCTGTTCCCCTGGGATGGAGCTGGGGCTGTTCCCATGGATTCTCCAGCCCTGGGATGGAGCTGGGGCTGTTCCCATGGATTCTCCAGCCCTGGGATGGAGCTGGGGCTGTTCCCATGTTTTCTGCATGGGGCTGTTCCCATGTTTTCTGCAGCCCTGGGATGCTCTGGATTCTCATGAAATTTTAAGGTTTGAGGTTCAGCCTCCCGGGTTGGCATCTGGGGGTCCCTGTTGGGTGTTCAGGGCCTGGGGGATGGATTGATCCCCTCTGTGCCCTCCTGAGCTGCTCCTGGGGGTTCTCCCCTCTCCCAGCCCCCTGCCCTGCTAGGGAGACCCTTTGGGGAAGGAAAGCTGAGAATCAGCTCCAGGGAGAGCTCCGAGCCCCTGGCAGGGCCTGGAGGGGCTCCAGGAGAGGGACAGGACACAGGGAACGGCTTTAAGCAGGATAAGGGGGGGTTTAGGTGGGAGTTTGGGAAGGAATTCCTGGCTGGATCCCTGGCAGTGCCCAAGGCCAGGCTGGACACGGGGGCTTGGAGCAGCCTGGGACAGTGGGAGCTGTCCCTGCCGTGTCCCCTATAACCCAAATTTTATAGGGAAAGAGGCTGAACTTCCCGGGAATGCCCAGGGCTGTGGGGGCCGGGGACGGGCGGGGCCGCCCCTCCCGCCTCTCGCCGCGCGTTCCCGGCAGGAGCGGCTCAGCTGAGCCCGTCCCGGGTTGATTCGGGCCCGTCCCGGGTTGATTCGGGCCCGTCCCGGGTTAATTCCGGCCCGTCCCGGGTTAATTCCGGCCCGTCCAAGGGGCGTGGAGCGATACAAACACCCGCGGGCCGCTCTTAGTGCCGGGGATTTGCCCGGGCCGCGGCTGCCCGAGGCTGGGGATTGGGATTGGGGTTTTATTTAGCAAATCCCCTCGCTCTGCGGGGCCGGCTCCTCCGCGCTGTCACATGGATTCGGGGCTGACTCTCCGCGATGAGTAATGCGCTCCGTGACTCATTTGCTGCCGCTTTTATTCGGAATTTTTTTCTTTTTTTTTTTTTTTTTTATCTCCAGGCCCTGGAGTCGGCCTCTTGCTGGCAGCTCCTGGCGCGTCTCCTCCGGGAGCTGCTGGAGATCTCCAGGGCTTTGGGTGGGAATTGTCCTCGTGGGGCCGGGAGGGGCTTGGAGCCTTCCAAAATTTGGAAGGATGGGGTTTTGCCTCGGAGAGAGGGGTTTGGTGGCAGCTGCCCTCCCCAGGGAGGTGGGGATGCCCCAGCAGGGCCCAGGCTCTCCCTGTGCCCCCTGGTTTTTGGGAAGGGCCCGTCCCAGGAGCAGCTTTGGGGTGTGGGGCTCGTTTTGGCCGCAGGAAGGGGAGTTCTGGCCTGGCCCCGTGGCAGGAGGAGTTTGACACGGCTGGGATCCAGGGAAAGGACGGATCCAGGGAAAGCTGGAGCTGCCTGGGATGAGCAGCAGCCAAAGGATTCCCAGGTGTGCTGGGGAGCCCAGCCCTGAAATGGGGAAATTTGGTGAAAAGGACTTTTTTTTTTTTTTAATCCCCAACCAGGCCTGGAAGGGATTTGCAGGGGTATCCTGGCTCTCCTTGCTTGGTTAAGGAATCTCAGCCCTCTGGAGCACCGGGAAGGGGGCACTAGCTGTGCCCTGGATGCCACAGCATGTGGGGTCCCCAAATCCCCAGATTTAGGTCTGGAGGGCCCTGAAAGCTCATCCCATCCCAGCCCTGCCCGAGGCAGGGACTCCTTCCCTTAGGATTGTCCAGCCCGGCCCGGGAGGCTCCCAGGGATGGGAATTCTGGTGCTGCTCCATGAATTTGGGGGGATTTGTGTTATTTTGGCACATCCAGGAGGAATTTGGGCGCGGAATTGCCCGTCCATCAGCGGGACATCCTGCCCCTGTGCCAGCCTGGCTCCCCGGGGAGTTCCAGGGCCGGGCTGGGGGCAGTGCAGCAACATTCCAGGGGTTGTGCTCAGCCTGGATTGGAGCTGGAATTCCCCAAGGCTCTGGGCTGCCTTCCCCGCGCTGGGAGCGGGGCAGGAGCTCACAGGAGCTCCCTGCGGGGATTAGAGGAACCATCTGCTCGATAATCCCGTCCCTGTGGCATCTCCCTCCGTGGGTGGGGCAGGGCTGTGCTGGACACGAGACCCCACCGGGCTCCTTTTCCCTCACTCATTTATCCAGATCCTTGCAGCTCCTCAGCTTTTGGATTAATTTTTTTAATGGGAGGAAAAAAAATTTTTTGTTTAGTTGGGGTTTTTTTCTTTTTTTTGCTAGAAAAATTATATTTTAACGGGGCAAAAAATTGATTTTCATTCATGAAAAACAGCATTTTATTTTTATTTTTTTATCAATGGGAAAAACGATGTGGGCTTTGCTGCCGAGCAGGGAGAAACCCTGCCGGGCCCGCGGGGCTGCCGGGGCTGATCCCGAGATGCTGATGCGGGCTGGGCGCTGGAAGGGAGGCTTTCCATCCGCGGTCACGTTGAGAAGCCACACTCGGCGCTGCCGGAACGCGCGGGCTGTCCCCAAAACGCCGCTGTGCCCCGGAGGGGGCGGGAGGGGCAGCGGCTGCCGGGCCCGGTTCTCCGGCCGCAGCCCGGGCTGTCCCCCCGCTGTCCCCCCGCTGTCCCCCCGCTGTCCCCCCGCTGTCCCCCCGCTTGTCCCCCGCTTGTCCCCCGCTGTCCCCCCGCTGTCCCCCGCTGTCCCCCCGCTGTCCCCCGCTGTCCCGTCCCGCGGTTTGGGATGAGGATCCCGGGGATGCGCTCAGGTGATGCCTGAGGGGATTAGAGCACCTGTCCTGCCGGGGAACAGAAATTCCAGCGGGCTCCGGGCGCTCTTGCGGCTCCCGAGGTTGCCGGGGCCGGTTTGAAATCCCGAATTGTCTCGGCTAAACCTGGGGGTCCCGCTGATTTAGGTTGGGGTTCCCCCCGAGCGCAGCGCAGCGCTGGAAGGGGGAGAGGGACCAGAAACCCCCCGGGGGCTCCTCCGGAGGGGAGCGGAGCCGGGAACGGCCGAGGAACGGGACACGGGGCACGGTGGGGACACGGGGCAGGGTGGCACCCTGGGGACACGCTGGAAGGTGGCACCCTGGGGACACGGGGCAGGGTGGGGACACGGGGCAGGGTGGCACGGTGGGGACATGGGGGAAGGCGGCACCCTGGGGACACGGGGCAGGGTGGCACCCTGGGGACACGGGGCAGGGTGGCACGGCGGGCACACAGCACAGCCCGGCCCCCCGCTCGCAGCCCCCCCCGCTGCCTCCGCGGCCTCTTTTGTTCCCCGCTCCGCTTTCCCTTCATGCGAGATTAATTCCCGGGCGCTGCTGGAAGCAGTCGGGGAGAAATTTCTCCCGCATCCTCCTTTCGGGGCTAATTGCTGCCGCCGTGACGTCAGCGCTGGATTTGTCCCCGGGCTGGCTGCGGGAGCGGCTGCGGGGAGGGCCCGGCGCGTCCCCGCGCATCCCCGCGCGTCCCCGCGCATCCCCGCGCGTCCCCGCGCATCCCCGCGCTCCGCTGCCTTCCCCGGCCGGGATTGAGCCTTTCTCCCCCGTTCCCAGCCCCGCACGCTGCTAATCTGACAGCGGCCGGGAATTAATCGGGCTGGCCGCAATAGGATTAGGGGAGGGGAAGTGCGTCACGAGGTGCGGACTGGGGTTCTGGTTTTGGGGAGCGCGGCGGTGAGGAGGGTGGAAAAAGAGGAGGGGGGGGAGAAAAAAAATAAAAAAATCTGAGAAATAGGTTGGAGTGTTCCCGGGGGGTGTGTCGGGAGCAGCGCGCATGTGAGGAGCGCGGGGCGGGAGGCAGCGAGCCCGCCTCGTCCTCCCTTTCTCCGAGCATCCTCCGCGATGCCATCCTGGAGGTGATACAGGCGCAGCAGCATCCATGGCCTGCCCGTAGCCGCCGCGTTCCCGCTTCTTCCTCCTCCTCCTCCTCCTCCTCCTCCTCCTCGCCCTCCCCGCCGCCTGGGAAGCGCCGGCCCGAGCGCTGCTGAGCGGGATCCGCGTTCTCCTGTGTTTTTCCAGGCTCCTTGGAAAGTGAGGAATGCAATTCTGCCACCATGATGGAAGGTAGGTGATGAGCCGGGCGCCTTCTCCCCGCCCGGGAAAGGAGGCGGCCCCGAGCCCCTGCCGGGGGGGGTCCAGCCTTTCCTAAATCAATTAATAACGTTGTTAATAATAATAATAATAATTCAATCACATCCTCCCCGTAATCCCGGCAATCCCAGGCTCTGCCGAGCCGGCGGGGCGGTGATATAACATCGAGCCCAGCAGGTTATTTGCAATTCCGTCCCCAGCCCCGTGTAGGCAGCTCGGGGCTGCGCGGATTCCCGGTTTTCCGTGGAGATTCCCGGTTTTCCGTGGAGATTCCCGGTTTTCCGTGGAGCCGCCGCTTCCTCCGGCCCAGAGCCGGCTGCATCCGTGGGGTTGGGGGTGGTGGGATCGTTATTTTATCCTGCACAGGGGATGGAGCTGCCGGCTGGGGTTCCGTGCTTTTTCCCTGGATGGATGAGCATCTTCTCGGTGGGAAACGAGGGAATTGGAACTTGAGACGATTTTTTTTTTTTTTTCTTGCCGTGTCGTGGAGATGCAGGTCGGGGGAAGGAGGAGGAGATGTTGGATTGGGGATTCTTGGCATTAAAAAAAGGGAATGAGAGGGAACATGGGCTGCAGGCACAGGATGCTTCTGCTGTCTGATCCTGTGTGGGAAAAGCCTCTGGGCATGACAGGAATTTTATCCTCTGTCGTCTGTCTCGGCCGTATGTAAAGCTCTCCTGTATTATTTATCATTTTAATTCCTTCTGGAGCAGGGTGCAGGGAAGGGATGTCTTGGATTTAATGATATTTTAGCAGAATGGATACTCCAGGGCCGACGAGAGCAAAATATCCTGAATTTTGGGGGGATTTCTGGCCCGTTGGTGGCAGCAGCAGGGCCTGGCTTGGCAGAGCCACTTCCAGCCCAGGGAGCTTCCCGGGATGACAGGCAGAAATTGGGCTGCTTCCCGGAGTATCCCTGAAATCTGGGGCTGCCCCCTGCCCAAATCCACCTGGAGAGGCCTCGGGGTCTGTGGAATTTTGGTGGGTTCCAGGAATTTCCCTGCTCTGGGGTCTGTGGTCACGGCCGTGGTCATGGCCTCTCCCGGGATGGCTTCTGGATGCTCTGTGAGAAGGAAATGAGTTTTGCTGTCCTTTAGATGCTGGGAAAAGCCTTCCCTGCTTTTCCTGGTGCTGATGAGAGTCACAAGCAGAAGAGGTTTTAATTTTAGCCCGTGACATCAAACCCATCCCACGACAGGAGCAGGTCATGGCAGGGAAAATGCCATTAAAATCCTGGCTTCTCCCAAAATCCCAGCCCTTACCGAGGAATTGGTGGGGGTGAATTGAAGTTGTCTTGTTGTAGGCCTTGGTTTGAGTTTTTGACTCCCTTTTGAGGCTGCTTTGGGGGGTTAAATTGGGGCTTTGGGGCTCTTTTGTGGTTTTGGGGTTTGGGGTTTTGGCCTGGCAGGTGCTTTGGTCGCTGCCCAGCCCCACACTGGAGATGGATCCAGGGCTGGGGCACTGGGCTCTGGCAGA
Organism: Cettia cetti; assembly: GCA_013401135.1. Classification (NCBI taxonomy): domain Eukaryota; kingdom Metazoa; phylum Chordata; class Aves; order Passeriformes; family Sylviidae; genus Cettia; species Cettia cetti. Next base: position 5,827 of record VZUI01058097.1, read on the forward strand.
GGTGGAATCACCTTCCCTGACCCAGTCATGCATGGAAGAAAAATTAAATCATAAAAAGGGAATTATTAAACAGCTTGAAATGTTCCCCAAGTGGTTGATGCACTTAGAACAGGAAAAGGAGAAATAATTCCTGGGGTGTTTCTGAGTTTTGAAATGGCTGGAAATTGGTTGGATTTGTGGGAGAGTGGAACTTCAACCCGAGGTCCCACTGAAACTCTGGCCCCTTGCAGGGGGGATTTATTTAATATTAATATAATTAATTCGATGGTTTTAACAAGCTTGGCTTAATTGGAGCTGAAACTTCTAAACCTGGGCAAAACACCGAGAGTTCCTTGCAGTGAACGCCTTAAAGGGGTTTAATTATTACTGCAATTAATTATTTAAATTATTTAAATCATTTTTCGGGTGCTGAAGTGTTGGAGGCAGGACCTGGGGCCACGGCCAGCAGGATGGAGCTGGCTCAGGGATTCTTTTTGACTCCTTTTCCTTGGGGGGAAAAAAGAGAATTCTCCTCGTTGGGAACGGCGCAGGATGAGCGATTTTTGCTGGATATGGACATCATGCTCGCTATTTATAATATTATTTTCATCCTTCTGGGAGAAAAAATGTTTCATTTTTTTCACGGCTGTCTAAAAATCCCCCCAAAAAAACCCAAGTGCGGGGGATATTTCCAGGTGCTGGAACAGAGCGGAGGTGTCACAGGTGTCTCCAGCGGCGGAAATTCCTCCGCCCCCGTGGAGGGGCGGGACGATGGATGCAGGAACATTCCATGGATTTGTTCTTCTCGGCTTCACTCAGCCGGGTGGGAGGCGGGGTTGGGCTGGGGATCCAACCCCCCTGAGGTGCCGCCAGGTGTGGAACCAGAGGGGTTCGGCCGTTCCCTGGGATTGGGAAAGGCTCGGGGCGCGTGGTGGGGGTGAAGATCCGGGCACGGAACGGGTTTGGCTCCTTTTGGGATCCTCTCCTGGATGCTGAGGGCGTTGGGAGGCGTTGATGGAGTTTGGGAAACTCGGGGAGGAGCTCGGGGATGTTGGGGAGACGGGAGCAGACGTGGTTCCTGTGGAGAGGGTGATCCCTGCTTTCCCTGGAGCAGCTCCCTGGGCTTCTCCAGACCCCAAAAAAAGGGGAGAAGCCTTCCCAGAGTGGGGATTTCTCTGAGTCCCTTCAAGCTGGGAAGTTTCCTCACTCAGGGAATTCCCATGGGAATGTTCTGTGCAGCCAGGGATAGTGGAGGGAGCCCAAGCCCACGGCAGGGATGAGATGGGATTTAGGGTCCCTCCCAACCCAGACCACTCTGGGATTCTCTGGTCACATCCAAACTGGGAAAATCTTTCTGGAATCATCTTTAGCCCTGGTGGTCTCCGTTTTTGGAATGCTGGGCCCAGAGGCATCAATGGAACATCCAAAAAAATCCTTTTTGTTGGTTGAAAATTGGCTTTATTTTATTTTATTTTCAAGTGGTCTTATTTCAGTAAATTTCGGTAAATTTTGAATTTGCTCAGTGTTGTCTGCAGGACTCAGCAAGGAATTGATCTGGGCAAATTTGGGATTTGAGGAGGCAAATTTGGGATTTGAGGAGGAAAATTGGGGCGTTTGGGATTTGAGGAGGAACATTGGGGATTTTCTTTGAGAAATTTCCATCAAACCTGCTGGTGGCTATCAAAAATTCAGGCATGGGTGGAAAACCATCCCAGAAATTTCCCAGAACTCCGAACCAGGGCCTGGATTTCCCAGTGCTTGGTCAGAAATCCACGGCTGAGCTCGGATCCAGGGACAATCAGGGCTTGGCAGGACACCTCCACCTTTGCCCTCTGAGATGGATTTTTTTTTTTTTTTTTCCCAGACCTGTTGGAATTTTCTGCAGAACTGGGAAGGAAACAACTTTTTCAGGATGTAGAAGATTTTTTCCCCCCTCTTTTCTATGCCCAGGAAATGCTGAGCCTGATCCAGGGATTTGGCTCCTCTTCTATCCCAGGATGGGCACATCCCACCACTCTCAAGACCAAAGGTGTCCTTTAGGATTTTTGGGATGTTTTGGGGGGAATTTTGTGGAAATGAGGCCTTGGAAGAGAAGTTGGAAAAAGCTCTGGAGCTCTTGGGTTTGGGGTTTTAAAAAAAGGCAAAATCTGGGAAAAGAAGCATGGCAAAACCTAAAAAAAAAAAAAAGAAAAAGAAAAAAAAAAAGGCAAAATCTGGGGGAAAAAGGGTGCAACCCCCCCAAAAATATGGCAAAATCTAAAAATAAATGGGGGCCAGTTTAAAATGTGCCCTTGGACATCCAGAGCTGGTGCCCAAACACAGGAATTTGGGTTTTCCTGCCAAGGCAGGAATTTCCTGAGTGGTTCATCGGCCCCACTCGTGTTTTAAGGATTTTGGGAAAAAAAAAAATTCCAGGTGAAGTCAGGTGCTGCTCACCTCAAACCTCCCCCAGGGTGGGGTTTTATCTGTTAGAAACGTGGATTTGGGTGGAAATCCTGCCCTAAATGTTGATGTTGAGCCCCCAGAGCTGTCAGAGGTGTAAAAGGGAATTTAGCCAGAATTTGTGGCAGGAATCCCGACCCAGTAGTGGGATTGGAGAGGAGGAATAGGAAGGAAAATGGGATTTTCCAGAATTTATGGCAGGAATCCTGATCCCAATATTGGGAGAGGAGGAATATGAGGGAAAATGGGATTTACCCAGAATTTATGGCAGGAATCCTGACCCAATATTGGGAGAGGAGGAATATGAGGGAAAATGGGATTTTTTCCAGAGTTTGTGGCAGGAATCCTGATCCCAATATTGGTATTGGAGAGGAGGAATATGAAGGAAAATGGGATTTTTCCAGAATTCATGGCAGGAATCCTGACCCAATACTGGGAGAGGAGGAATAGGAAGGAAAATGGGATTTATTCAGAATTTGTGGCAGGAATCCTGACCCAATACTGGGATTGGAGGAACATTGGGAAGAATTGGGAAGGAGGGGAATGCAGAGCTCCTCCCCAGAGCAGTGACCTGGAAGTGTTGGGATGCTCCAAACCTGTCAGTAAGGATCCATCAGCCCTGGCAGGGAGGGGCTGCCACTTGCCTCATTCCCATTTTCCCTGCCAGCCAATTTTTTTAAACTCATTTCTTCATCCCCAGGCCGTGCACGTGATTTTTATATATTTTTTTTTTCCCTCCAGGTTTAGAAGGAAAAATCCTAAAAAAACACTTTGAGTGCTGTGCAGGTGGATTTTTAGGGAAGGAGCTTTTCCCAGGAGCACAAAGTGTGGCCCTGTTTGCTCTGCCAGCCATTGAGGAGCTCAGCTCTTTGTTTGGAACCAAAATTCCGTTGCAGAGCCGCCGTTCCCGGGCACTTCCGAAGGGTTTTCTGCTCTGCCTGTGGGAATGAAAGAGGATCGAGGCTGGAAGTGCTTCCAGCTGCTGGGCTTTTGTACTTAAAGCCTCAAAAATGGATTTATTTTTAGTTTTAGGTGTTGGATTTTTTTTTTAAAAAATGTTAATTTAATTGTAATTTTTCCTTTTTAATTTGATTTTTCCTTTTTAATTTCTCCCATGTAATTTTTTCCTTTTTAATTTAAATTTTTCCATTCTAATTTTAATTTTTTTCCAATTTTGCTTTTTTTTTTTTTCTGTATAATTTTTTTTTATTTTTTTTTTTTCAATTTTAATTCCTGGAGTCAGAGATTTTGGAGCTTTCCTGCAGGAATTTTTGCCCTTCTCCCACAGACGTCTCCTCCCCTGTACAGGAAGTTTTGATGTGGGATTGGGAAGGGGGAATTCCCCAACACATCCCAGCTCACACTGGATTGGTGCTGACAATGATAAGATTGTTTAAAAGCAGATTTTTAAATCCTGTATTATCTGGGAAATATTCCTTAACCAGCCCAGCCTTGGAAAAGCTCTTCTGGAATTGGCACTTTTAAATTTGTGTTTAAATTCTGATTATTTTGTGTGTAGTATTTCTGTTTAATTTCTTTTTTAGGCGATGTATTGAGGGGAAAAAAATCTTAAAATTCTCCACCTACACATGGCCAGGATTTTAAAACCTCAAACTGGGATTAATTAGTGAAAAATTGCAGGAGTTTTGGGATAAATTGGAGCAGGAAGGATGAGGTTTCCCAGCCTGCCCTTGCTTCAGGTGCATCAAGGATTTCAAGCAGCCCCACAAAAATATAAAATAAAATATCATATTAAATTTATGGGAATCATTAAAGGTGCACCTTATTAGAGTTAATACTAATAATTAATTATTAATAATCATAATATCCTGGAAGGGTTTGGGTTGGAAACACCTTCAGGTTCATCCCATTCCAGCCCTGCCAGGTGAGGGACCATTCCCAATATCCCAGATTATTCCAAGCCCTTTCCAGCATGGCTTTGGACGCTCAAACAGCCTTTAATTAATTAATTAATATATAATAATTAGTAATACAGTAGATCGTATAAAATACTGCAACTCTTTGCATTCCACAGCCCCCAAATCGGTGTTTTTCCCATAAATATTGTCAGAGTGTTAATGGGAGTTGAATTTTGAGGAGACTCCTTGGAAAACAGGGCTGGGACAGATGGAATGGCAAAGCCTTGAGGAAAAAAAATGCTTCTAATGGGATTTATTTTTGATATTTTTTCTTTTCTTTTTGAGGAAAAGATACCAATATGGGGGGGGGGTTTATATCTATTTATAGATAATAATATATTTTCAAACCAATATTCAATATCAATATTCAAATCAATGTGTGTGGCAAAGGGAAGGGAAGATAACTGGGAGGAATATCACCTTCCTTTATCCCCCCAAACCCCAAAAATTCCCTAAAAATCCTGCTCTGGGTGTGGTGTGGGAGCAGGAGCTGGTCCTGGGCAGGCTGGGGAGGCTCTGGGAGCGCATCTGGCCTGGCTGTGGCCGTGCCAGGCAGGAATGAAAGGCACAACTGTGTCCAGGCTGAATCCCGGCAGCCCTGGAGGAGGGAACGTGTCCCCCCTTAATCCCGGAGGAGGGAACGTGTCCCCCCTTAATCCCGGAGGAGGGAACGTGTCCCCCTTAATCCCGGAGGAGGGGATGTGTCCCCCTTAATCCTGGAGGAGGGAACGTGTCCCCCTTAATCCTGGAGGAGGGAACGTGTCCCCCTTAATCCTGGAGGAGGGGATGTGTCCCCCTTAATCCCGGAGGGGGGAACGTGTCCCCCTTAATCCCGGAGGGGGGAACGTGTCCCCCTTAATCCTGGAGGAGGGGACGTGTCCCCCTTAATCCCGGAGGAGGGAATGTGTCCCCCTTAATCCCGGAGGAGGGGATGTGTCCCCCTTAATCCTGGAGGAGGGAATGTGTCCCCCTTAATCCCGGAGGAGGGACTGGCCCTTGGGATTGTCCCTTGGAATTGTTCCTCAGGCTTGTCCCCCCCCGGCCATCGGGGTTGTCCCTCAGGATTTTCTTTCCTGGGGATTGTCCCTGGGGATTGTCCCCCTGGCCCTGGGGATTGTCCCTCAGGATTGTCCCCGTGTCCTCAGGATTGTTCCTGGTTATTCTCCCTTGGGATTGTCCCTCAGGATTGTCCCCTGGTCCTCAGGATTGTTTCTGGGGATTGTCCCTCAGGATTTCCTCTCCTGGCCCTGGGGATTGTCCCCCCGACCCTCAGGATTATCCCTTGGGATTGTCCCTCAGGATTGTCCCCCGGCCCTGGGGATTGTCCCCCTGTCCTCAGGATTGTCCCTGGGGATTGTCCCTCAGGATTTTCTCTCCTGGCCCTGGGGATTGTCCCCCCGGCCCTCAGGGATGTCCCCCGGCCCTCTGTCCCTGCACACCCGGGGGTTTCTGTGCTGAGGCTCCAAATCTGATCTCAGGGGAAAGTGAGAGCTCAGACATTCCCGAGGAGCCTCCAAGCAGGGATTTGAGTCCTTCTCCTGCTGGATATTCCCAAAATCCTGCAGGGATTGCTGGAATTTTGTTGGGATGCATCCTGCTGGTGCTGCCCTGGGTTTTTAGGAGAGTTTTTCTCCCCAGTCCTAAGTCTTGCTTTGGGCTCGGGCCTTGCCCTGTGTCATTTATCCCATTTAAATGTGGAATATCAATAATTTCTGTGGTCTGGGTGGTATTTTTGTGGTATTCCCACAAATATCCTGGGAATATTCTGCAGCTGGAATCTTGTCCCCGGTACCTGAGTGATTTGAGCTGATCTCTGTCTGCAGAGTGATTGGGGTTTTTATATCTGGCTGTATTTAATGCCAGGGAGGTTTAGGTTGGATTTTTGGGAATATTTCTCCATGGAAAGGGTTTTCCAGCCCTGGCACTGTGCTGAGTCCCCATTCCTGGGAATGAGGATTTAACAGCCTTGTGGATGTGGCCTTGGCAGTGCTGGGAATGGTTGGATTTGATCTTGGGGGGCTTTTCCAGCGTAAAAATTCCATGATTCCAAACCAGCCCTTGCTGTGCATGGAGCAGGATTTCACCTCAGGGCTCTGGCATTCTCCAATCCTGTGAATATTTGGGGAGTTGGCAAAGGGAAGAAGGTGCAGAAGGTCTGGGAAGGTCCTGGGAGCCCAAATCCTGCTGGGAATGTGGAGCTGGATCCTGCTCTGGGGCTGGGGACACAGCCCAAAGCCAGGGCTGGCCCCAGAACCTCCTGGGATTCCTTCCCACCTGGAATGGGAGTTTGGAGAAAGGGCTTGGATGTGAATTCACCCCCCTTGGGCAGAGCTCAGCTCATCAGAGACTGAATTACCCCAGGACTGGGAATGGGGCTGGATTTGGATCAGCCATGGGGTTTTGGATCACCTCTGAATGAAGGAGAGAGGTCCTTCATTCCCACATTCCCATTCCTGTTACTCCTTCAGTGCCTTTCTACTGAAATTTCTGATCAGGACCAAACTCCTCAGCATTTATTTGTATTTTTTAAAGAAACCCAAGCCCACGAATGTTGTTGCTCACTTTGATTTTCAAGGATTGTCTTTCCTTGGAGCCACAGGCAAAATGCCAACAATGTCCTGCTCTGGCAGAGGGTAATGGAACATCCCTTTTCCTTTTTCCTTTTTCATTTTCCAACAGGGAGGAGCTGTTGTAAGCCTGGGGAGGGTTGTAATCATAAAATCATGGAATTGTTCAGTGGAAGGGACTTTAAAGCTCATCCCATGGGCAAGGACACCTCTGACTATCCCAGGGTGCTCCAACCTGGCCTTGGGCACTGCCAGGGATCCAGGAGCAGCCACAACTCTGGGAATTCCATCCCAGCCCCTCCCCACCCTCACAGCCTGGGATTCCTTCCCAATATCCCAAATAGGATATTGGGAAGTGGCAGTGGGAGCCACTCCCTGTGTCCTGTCCCTGTGTTCCTTGTCCCCAGCCCCTCTGCAGCTCTCCTGGAGCCCCTTCAGGCCCTGCCAGGGGCTCTGAGCTCTCCCTGGAGCTTCTCCTCTCCAGGTGAACATCCCCAGCTTCCCAGGTGCTGGATTTGTGCCTGGATCCCAAAGGATTTGTGCCACAGCCCCTCCCAGGGCAGTGCAGGACCAGCCTTCAGGTGCTGCTGCTCCAGGATCTCCTCCCTGGAACAGGATCTGGGATTAGACTTGGAAATGAGGGAAGTTGAAATATTAATGCTGTGTTGAAGGGCTCAGGTTATCCCTGAGCTGCTCCTGGGCTCTGCTGAAGAGCAGGGGAAGCCTTTGGAATGTTAGGGAAGCAATAATTAACTTAATTACCCGGAATAAATTGGACAAAATTAAAAGCAACAGTGTCTGCAGCAAGGTGGTGGTTGGGGCTTGGCTTTTGTGCTGCAGAGGGTGAAGCAGTTGAGGATTTTGGGGTCCAAAAGGACCAAAAGTGCCCATTTTTATCTCAAAATGGCCTTGGTGCTGTCCAGGCTGCTGCTGTGGAGGAGCAGGGGAATCTTCTGGGTGACCTGCAGGGACCCAGCGGTTGGGACGTGGATTTAGGGCCTTAAAATTGAATTTACCCTGTGACTTTTCCCCCTGGGAATGCCCCAGGGTTTCAGGAGCTTTGTTCTTCCTTTGGGTTCCCACATCCCTGGGCTCACCCAAGGAAAATCCAGGAGGGATGTGCAGCTCTGTGTGTGGTGGGCAAAGCAAAGGCTGCTCCAATCCAGCTCTGAACCCCCCACGCCCAAACCAAAGAAAAATCAAACCTAAGAGTGATCATTTCATCTTCTCCCTCCTCTTCCTCTTCCTTCTTTCCCTGCTCTTGAGCCCATCACAGCCATAGATAAATTTTATCTTTGTGCACTGATGAAGTAGAATTCATTTCAAGCATTTTATTTTTTACTTTAATCATCACAAAGAGCATCAATGCTCTGTCTTTACTCTTGGAAAGGTGTTTTCCTTATGAGTTCCATGTTCCCAAGTGAATACTTTTTCCTCCAGGGACATCCCTCTCAAAATTTGGGGGTCCAGAGGAGCAGCTGCTCCCTGGGGATGGAAGGTGGACTGGATTTGGGAGAGTGGGGTTGCTTTGCTCCTAGAATTAAGTTTTTGGTGCAGAAAATGATGTTGGTCCTTCTTAGGTGTGAAACAGAGAAAGTTTCACAGTGTTAAACTGTAAATTGTGGTCCTCAGGTGAAATTCTTAAGGACAGCAGGAAAAAAGGGATTTTAGAGGTGGATAATGCCCTGGATTTGGAGATATTTTTGTGTGTTTGAAGTGAGATGAACCAACACCAGGGTTGGTTCAGCCTGGGTTTGTTCTGGCAGTCCTGGAATCTCCAGTCCAGAGAATTCCATGTGGAATTTCTGTGGTTGAGGGCTCTGATCTTTATGGGAAGAGCTGAGAACTGTTTATGAGGCTGAGTCTTGCCAGGACAGCTTTTAGGGTGCTCAAACCACCTGAGAGGGGACTCGAGGAGCAGAGGGTGCAAATCCCAACCCCCAGCTCAGAGCCTGCACCTCGGGATGGGGAATTTTCCTGTGGCAGGGGAGCTCCTGGGAAATCCCAATCCTGGCGAATCCCAGCCCTGTGTCCCTTTGTGGGGTCACCCTCGGGGTGAGCAGGGCGGGTTTTGTGGGGGCTCTGCTCTCAGCACCCCTCTCCAAAGGCAGAGCTGCTCTTTGCTCTCCCTTTCCCAAAAATCCCTGCTTTCCCCTCCATCCAGGCAGATGGAACTCTTACATAACCCAGCTGCTGAGCAAATTTCAGATTGGGTTCTGCTTCAGAGGAGAGCAAAGAACAGCTCAGCCCTGGGGGTTTCAGCCCCTCTTGTTCTGCCTGGGGTTTGGAGGGTGAGGATTTTCCAGGGGGGATTAATGGGAATATTCCCCCCTCTTGTTCTGCTCGGGGTTTGGAGGGTGAGGATTTTCCAGGGGGGATTAATGGGAATATTCCTCTGGTTTTTAAGGACTGAGCCTTGGTGGGGATGGGGAAAAGGATGATTTGGGAAAGCAGAGCCGTGCAGGAATGGGGCAGGATGGATGAGCCTGTGGGGTTCAGCTGCTTTTATGGAATATATGGACACCACAGGCTGGAAAACCTGGGATGGGGGAAGCTGTCCCTGCCTGTGGGGAACAGGAAAAGCTTTGAGACCCCCAAACCATCCTGGCATTCTACAAAAAGAGGGAAAACTTGGAGAAACCCACTCTGCTCCATCTGCTTTCCAAGAGTTGTGGTGGTGGCTGCTGCTCCTGGGGGCTCTGGAATTCCAGGATTTCCCAGCTGGCTCCAGAATCCTTGGTCCCAGGCATTGTGCAGATAAAAACCAGTGCAGAGCACAACCAAGCTCAGGGTTTAAACTGGATTTTAATGCCCAGGAGGGTTTTTCCTCCTTTCATCAGTGCCCACAACCAGCATGGAAAAGGAGCGAGTCATTAGGACAGAAATACTGGGAATATTAAATGGGAAATATTAACCTTCCAATAAATATTACTGGGAAATAATAGCTCTGAAATAAATATTACTGGGAAATAATAGCTCTGAAATAAATATTAGCTGGGAAATCATAGCTCTGAAATAAATACTAACTGGGAAATAATAATTGTGAAACAAATGTTGGGTGGGAAATATTAACTGGGAAATAAATATTGAGTGGGAAATATTAACTGGGAAACAATTAGCTGGGAAAAAACTGAAACAAATAAGTGGGAAATAAATATTGGCTGGGACATAAAAACTGGGAAATAATAACTGTGAAACAAATATTAAGTGAGAAATAATAACTGGGAAATATTACATGTGAAACAAGTATTGACTGGGAAATAATAACTGTGAAATAAATGTTAGCAGGGAAATAATAACTGGGAAATAAATATTAACTGTGAAACATTAACTGTGAAACAAATATTAAGTGAGAAATAATAACTGTGAAACAAATATTAAGTGAGAAATAATAACTGTGAAACAAATATTGACTGGGAAATATTAACTGTGAAACAAATATTGAGTGTGGAATATTAAGTGGGAAATAACTCAGTGCCACACCCTGGGAGAGAGTTAATAAGTGTTAAACGAACAAATAAATGGCAGAAACAAACATCCACAAAACCTCCTGGCAGCTCCTCCATTCTGTCACCCCCTGGCTCTTCCCTTTTTTCACCTCATTTCTGGATTGCAGCCAGCCAGGGAACGAGGAACCTTTTCCTCAAGGTTTATTTGAGGGGTTATATTAATATTGCCTTTGTCTTTGTGCTCCCTTCACCCTCAGGATTGAAAAAACGTACCAGGAAGGCCTTTGGCATACGGAAGAAAGAAAAGGACACTGATTCCACGTAAGTTGATCAGAGCTCATTAATTTTAATGTGTTTGCAGCAGGCAGGAGCTGCTCCCCCGTGCCAGCACGGGCAGGAATTTGGGGCATCCCAGGCTCTTGTTATCTTTGGATGGAGTTTGGAGCAGCAGACACATTCCAGCTGTTTCCCCTGGTCAAGCAGCAAGTGTGGGATTTGCTGGGAGCTGCTGCAGAGCTCTCAGTGCTTGGGGGGTTCTTGGGACAACTCCTTGGAGCTGGAGCAGATTCATCTCTGCACAAAGTGCTCTTGGAGCTCCTTAGAGATGCAAATTCAGTTTACAGAGGTGTTTTGGTGGTTGGGGAAGGTGCAGGGGCTGGTGCAGCACAGGGATTTCACTTCCCAGGAAACATCTGGCAGGGGATTCTTCCCACATCTGGTGGGGGGGGCTGTGTGAGGGGTCTGGGGAAGGGGATGGAGCCCCAGGAGAGGCTGAGGGAGCTGGGAAGGGGCTGGAGAATCCCTGAGGGAGCTGGGCAGGGGCTCAGCCTGGAGAAAAGGAGGCTCAGGGGGGACCCTGTGGCTCTGCACAACTCCCTG
>VZUI01058099.1:0-28193 GCA_013401135.1 Cettia cetti
GGGGGGGGCTTGGTTTGTTTGTGCACAACCTCATTCCCTTGTGCCACTACTGCATGAGGAGCTTGTAGCATCAGGTAATGTTTATATCTGCCCATAACGCTGCATCCTTCCTCGCAGGAGCTGTCACCCTTAGTCAGTGGATGCAGCATGCTGAATCATCAGGCTTTTACGTGCTTTCCCTGGAATGGGATTTATTCATCACAAGGCTTTCCGACCATGCAGCACACTGAAGGAAAGCTCCGTTACCAGAAGCTGTTTTGGATGCTTGCAGCTCAGCAGTGACACGCAAACTGGTTATATAGCTAAGGATTTTAAATTCATGAACACAGCGCACCACAGAGCCAGCCAACAACTCTTCTGCTTCTCAACTATTCACAGCAACAAAACAAACACACAAACACCCGGTCCTTCAGCCCGCTAAAAACTAATTACTCTCTAAGTGATGCAACTCAGCATAATACTCCCGGGATTTTTCCGGCGTCGCTGCCACAGGATAGCGGACTCGGTTCGAGTCAGGAGATTGTTTTAGCACCGTCACAGTGCTGAATGCCACTTCCTTATTATTTTTTTAAGAGTGGGGAGCAGTAAGCTCTTCTCTCCTCCCCCAAAGTACTTTCGTCCCCACGGGCAGTGGGTGAATCAGAGCGCCGGCCCCGCCGCCCTCCGCCCCGCGCTGCCCACGGGTGAAGGGACGGCGCCCGTCCCGTTCCCCGCGGGGCGAGGCGCTGCCCGGGGCGCGCAAAGCCGCCCCCGCCCCGCCACAGCCCCCAGGCGCGGGGCCCCTCCCGCCCGGCCGCTCCCGGTGCCAGCGTGGCAGCGCCCCGGCTCTCGCCTCACCTGCTCCGCTCCCCGCCGGCAGCAGCCTCCTCTTTTCCTTTCTCCCGCCCGCCCCGCTGACAGCCCGGCTTTGTCCGCCCGCCCCTCTGCGCTCCGCCCCGCGCGGGAGGCGCCACGGGAACCCTCCGGGCAGGGCACCGGAGCCCCGGGACCGTGCCCTTCCCTGCCCCGCGGACAGCATCCCGCCCGGCGGCTTCCGCCCACCGGGGATGGACTGCACCGAAACGCGCCTGCATCCAGTTACTACTACCATTATTATTATTGTTACTTTATTGTTAGCTTTATTTACTTATTATTTCTAGATTGTACTCATTTTCTTTTTTCTTTTTTCTTTTTTCTTTTTTCTTTTTTCTTTTTTCTTTTTTCTTTTTTCTTTTTTCTTTTTCTCCTTTTCCTTTTCCTTTTCCTTTTCTCTCCCTCTCCCGTGCCTGGTTAAGCTGCGGGTCCCCGCGGTTCCCAGGGGAGCGCAGCCCAGCACCGTGCAGCCTCCGCGGTTTCCTCCCAGCCGCCGGTCCTGGAGCGCCCGTCGGACGGCGCTGGGGCTGGGAAGCACCTCCAGCATCGTCCCTCTTGGCCGTCTGAATCTCCAGGGCTCGGCCCTGAGGCCGGTCGGACCCGCCGGAGGGGCAGAGTGCCAAGAGCCGGCTCGCAGTAGGAGATGCTGATTTCCGCAGGCTCCCCAAAGTCACTCCCTGCGGCAAAAGCGTCCCACCTGCTCTCGACAGGGGAGCTGTCAGGCCTATCTTTAGTTCTTTGCTCCACAGATGGACTGTTAGTCATGTCCTGCCCACATGGAGTCTAGTGGTTTGTGCTGTTAAGCTCCGTGTCATGTAGCCAGAAATGCTGAGGGGAGGTGATCTCTGTGTAGGATGTTTTTTCCTATTTTTGTAAGGGTAGCTATCAACTAAGGCTTGGAGAAAAAGAGAAATAGCGCAGAGTCTTCCTGCCCTTGTAATGACACCTGGTATTTCCCCCAGGAGTTACGTTAGGGCGCATCATTTGCATAAAGACGAAATTTAAAATGGGGGGGAAGTCCCTCCCAACCCGAGCTGTTCTATGATTATGCATGTCAGAGGAAACTGCCAATCCCTTCTGAAAAGCTCTGTGTGAAGGAGCAGGGCTGAGATTCATTCAGCTTCCAGCGGCCTGGAAATGCCATGAAGGATACCCATGGAGTCTCCAACCCTTCCCACTGCTGGAAAAAGAGACCATCCCCCTTCTTTAGGAGCTGTTTAGGGCTGAAGTTGAGGTGCAGAGGCATTCATCACCAATGAGTAGGCTTAGACTCTCTGCTCTGAAGGGTGCAGAGTAGGGCTTATGGCAACCGAATCTTTCGTGGCAGAAGAGCAGTGACAGTGCCATGCTGCTGATGAGGTGATGCTACATCTATGAAGCTGGGCCTGGAGGCCAAGTATACTCATGAGGTCATAGATGTCCCTTGGGGAGCAGAGAGGAATCCCAAATACAAGTGTTCTCAGGTAATGCAGGGTAGTTAGCCCCTTAAAAAACTGCCTCTCAAAACCAAAGGAATTTTCTTTTCTTTTTTTTTTTTTTTTTTTTTTTTTTTTAATCTAAAAACACCCGGATTTTGTCCTAATCTGGTTGCTTTGTGACAAAAAAAAAATCTATTTCTGTGCCCACAGAACAATTAGAGGATTTTAGTGCATCTGCAGACTGCATTTAACTGAGTTTGAAGATGAAAAGATAGGCTATTTTGTATGGCCTTCTCTGGGATTCCTCACAGTGGTGTTTGGGGCCCTGGTGGAGGATTTTACTATCAGCAAGTGCCTAAGTATTTCAGGAGTTGTAATCTTCATTTTGCAGAAGGGAGGCTGCAGAGCTGAGGGACAAAGTTAAGCTAAAAATCACCTTACCTATGAGCACATCCAGTCTAAATGCCCATGAGGAGATCTGCTGACACAGGGGACCTGTGGTCTGGAGATTTAGCTGCAGGTCAGTGCTGACTGGTCCCTCTCTCCTGCTTGAGGCTCCCTGCACCATGATGATGTTGAGGTGAGATGATGTTTTTGGTCTCAGCTATGGTCAGGTGCTTCCACGTCCATCATCACTGGACCATGTGGGCAGCTTGGCTCACCCTGAGCCCTGCACACCTGTGATTTCATAAACCAAAACAGCCTGGTCTGATGGATATCATCTCTCACAGCCTTCAGGCATTGAATGCACAGATAAAGAACTTTTAAAAACAGAGAAGCTCATTATGAGGTCCATGCAAGGTCTGGGGATTTATCAGTCCCAGAGCATGGAGGCTGTTGTCTGTGTAGACATCCTGACATGTGTTTCCTTCCCTCAGACACTTCCCATGTTTATGTGTTGTGCCAACGCCAGCATGAGCACAAGAACCATTGCTGCAAAAACAGTCACTTGCTGCTGTAGTCCCTCTGCAGTCAATTTTGTTTCCCTTGGCAGAGAGGTGTTAGGATCATGCACATTCCCTAGCAACACAGACATCCTGGATGAGGCTAACAATACGTTTGTGGCCAGTTTGGTTTTGTTCCACGTTCCACCAATGGGGCTGGCGCTGGGGTGAGCTGACAAATTGTCCTTACTTACCAAAGCAGTTTTAAAAATGAACACTTGTCTTATTTCTAAAACTGGATTTTTGCTGGATATCTCTTAACAAAATCTGCTTTGCAGCAAGTGAAAAAACAGAAGGTGATTCTAAGTTGACAAAGGAAAAGCCAAAGCAACACACTTGGCTCCTAGTTTTTCCTTCAAATACAGCAAGAGAAGCACCTACAGATACAACTGTGACCTGGTCAGAGCCTCAGGGAAGTGCGTCCATCTTCAACTGCGCTCTGCTTCCAGGAAGAAATGATAACTTTCAGTTTTTTAAGAGCTCTTTATGCAAGATCTCTAATCACTGACTGAAGAGATGCAGTTAGGTTACAGGACATAATCTTGGTAGAATTTATTACCAAAGGCTTTTTCCTGAATTCCTTTGACCCTACAACCTCCTTAATGTCAGCCCAGTACAGGGTCGTGGCTGAGGAAGGAATATGGCTCTTTCACTTTCATTCTTCATAGCTGTAATTAATTCTCTGCATCATCTTCATCAGTGAGTGCAGTTAAAGGAGAAATAAAAGGGACATCAGTCTCTCTAATGCAGAACTGATTTCGATGCTCTTCTGCCAGCATTTGGATCTGACCCATTACACAAACCCACAGTACAAGCCAAATCTGTGGCTGAGTCTTCTAGCAAGGACATACACTAAAACATCCATGTAAACACATCTATCTGAATATAAAACTTAGCATTCTCACTTGCAGGAGCTTCTCTGTTGCTTCATTTACTATTTCGTTATTCCTGGATTGTGACTTCTTTTTTATTTACAGTATCCCAAAGAACGTCAGATATTTCCCATTAAAAGAAATGGATAGAGTTGAAATTAACATATTCTATACATAGCAGGAGCCTTTGTTTAGAGAATATATAGAAAACAAATTTGTCTCCGGATAAGCAATAACACTACCTAAAAGTCTCAATTAGCTTATATTGTTGTTTCGTAGAACCTGTTGAAGGAAGTGGGTTTTTTTTTTTCCTCATGCAAAATTTCCACTCTACCTGAATAAAACCTTTTCAGACTTTTTTTTCCCTCCCTCTTCTCCCCTGAGCAACTGTCATCCCAAACGACATTTCCCACAAAATGTTGCATTTGGCCATTTGGTATCCAGAAACATCTGAGGAAACCCTCAGGAAACCATCATTTCTTATTATTGATCATTTCCTTACTCGCTTCTTTGGGATTTTTATTTACTTTTGGCCTTCTAACCCAAGTGCCTCCAGTATGGCAGGAAGCAGCCCACAGGTGGTGACTCTGCCCAGCACCCATGCAGGTTAATCTGAAACTGAAGAATGAGGTAAATTGTCCCCTTCACCTGGAGTGCACCATCATGCTGCAAGTCTGCAGCCCTGCACACACGCCTGTGTGTCCTACAGGGCACAGCACATTGAAGGCCATGGGATCTCAATTGTACACAGTGCCTCTGCTACCTCTTCTTCAGTAGCCACAGTGAGCAGAGCACAGGGAGGGAAGGGGAAGGAATGAGACTTGCGTTGTGTTACAAGGCAATCTGATAGATACGTTTCATGGTACTTTTACAGAAGGTCATTTCTCTGCCAAAGCCTTCAAAAAACAACCTGCAAATGCATTAGTGGGCTATTAAATAGTTTGGTTGGATACACACAGCCTATTTTACATGGTGTGTGTGGAGCAGGAGCAATATATCAGCTGTCACTCTTAATATTTTATAGAAATTGTTGGGGATTAAGTCTGAAAAGTCTCAGCCAAGGTCATCACCTTCTGTGTTCTGTTCTCAAAGGCAGGTTCAAACAGAGCAATTTCCAGCTCATACAGGATATGATCATTTGCTTCTGTTGCCATCCAAATCCATTATTTCCAGTAGGGCCAAAGCAAGTCTTTCTGGCATGATCCTGTCCTCACTCATCTTGCTTGCGTCAGGGAAGGGCAGCATTAAGTGGTAATTGTCTCAGCCCAGTTCCAGAATTAAAAATGAGGTTCTTAGCTGCATCTACATATTTGTCCACTCTACCAGCATCCCTGGAGAGCAATCCCTCTTCTCTAACCTCTCTATGGCCCTGACATCCTCTCTCACTAGAATGAATGAATGAATTTTAAGAGTACATTTAATTTAAGGGGTTAGGACCCCTTTATGAGGTCAGACCCAAGTACAGCCTTTTAAAATGGTTTTCTCCAGGGAGAGAGTTTTTCAAACTCTGAAATAGTCAGATAGTGGTGATAAATGTATTCATTTAAAGGAAATTGGCAACATTAAAAAAAAAAAGCTGCTACACCTAAGTTGTTTACAAGCACTTATGCAAATGGTATCTATTAAGGTCCTTTTCAGGGAAGCCCCTAAGTATGCACCAGGTATCAGGCTGTTTATCTGACTAGGATGCTTTCTCAAATGTATACAAACCCCCAATTTCCAAAAGAGTGCACAAATCCTTCTTAACCAGTCTCTTCTGATTCACCTTCAACCTTTAACTTTCAGGATCTGAGATTGCCTTTCATTAGATGGAAGAAGTTTTTTATCAGTGAGAGCCTGGCTAATCAAGTTGCTGAAATTGTGATATTAAATCTCTCCAAGTCTGTGAAGTGTGACAGATTTTTGCAAGGCTAGGGACTGCTTTCCTGATGCCAGGAGGATTTCTGGATTCGATTGTCATTACATAAGTTGGGAGAGAAGCAAGCCCCTCAAGATTAATCTAATATTTGTCATCAACAGCAGAGAAAAATTAGCCAGCAATTGTAGTGGACCAGAAGAAGGTTGTTGTCCAGAAGGTGGTTACAGTGTAAAAAGGAGCCCCACTGTGCATGGGGACAGTGCCCAGCTGCTGGGACCTACCAGATGATAATCAGGGGGAAATATGTTGAGAATGCGAAAAGCAGTGAGGCTGAAGATCTTCTTTCCT
Organism: Cettia cetti; assembly: GCA_013401135.1. Lineage (NCBI taxonomy): Eukaryota > Metazoa > Chordata > Aves > Passeriformes > Sylviidae > Cettia > Cettia cetti. Next base: position 6,293 of record VZUI01058099.1, read on the forward strand.
TGGAAACTTCACCTACCCAGAGATGGGATCATAGCAGTATCTGTGGGACAGAAGCAGATGGATGAGCAGACACTAACTGTGGCACTCAGCAGAGGAGACAGATCAGTGTGAAGCTGGTCCCTGTACCCCTACGGCACCGTGGGAAGTTCTGTTCCTGAATAGCCTCAGGGAAGGCAGCAAAAGTCTGACAAATCCTTCTATGACTCTATGATTCTGTGGAAATGGTTGCTAATGGCAATGTGCCATTATACAAAGTCTCCTGACCCTCTACAGGTGGCCCCTAAACTGTGTAGAATTCAGGAAATCTTCTGTTTTGAAGGACCAGAATTACCGTGATTACGACTGGAAGAAATTCTGCTCCCTGAGGGAATAATTAGGCAGCTGAGTTGAAACTCAAGTGTTGAACCACACTTTCCCTTTACAGTGGTTTTCTTTTGGAACTTGGAAGGTAATTCCTCTTTGAAAACTTTGTGCACATCTCACTGTAACAGATGCTGGAGGAAGCCATGTTGTTCTTTCCATGACTGTCAGGAGAGGAAGCAGTGAAATGAGGAGTAAAGTGAGAAACCATCTCATCTGAAAAACCTACTTTTTTTTTTTTTTTTTTTTTCCTTCCTGTAAAGCTGAGGTCACTTTGGGCAATTGCAGCAGCAAGATGCACTGCCACAATCAGATGGAAAGCTATGCACTTTTTAAGTGGCATGGGTTAAAATGATTTAGTTTATGGCATCTGACACTGGGGTTTTTCCTAAATAAAGAAGCATGAGTAATCAGAAATCTCCTGTTTTAGTATTACCATAGAAACAAGCCATGTAAGAAGTAAATGAACTGTGTATACGGAGCTGGATCAGGCCTTATTGAATCTGCAGGAATAAAACTAACAATGGTAGAAGAGTTCAGGGGACTGAATCTCCCAGCCAGCGGAGCATTGAAAGCCCTAACATTGTTCACGCTGCCACCATGTGTTTCTTTGTTCTCGATGAAATTAATTCTGTGCACTATCCATGTGTGCACATTTGGCTGTCTCATAGCAGTGACTAACAGTAAGAGAACAAAAGTGAGCACATCTTCCCTGTCAGGCTGTGGGTTTTCTATGAGTGGTTCACAAATTATTTTGCTGTTTAAAATAGGAGATTTTGTTAAATATTACTTTTGAAAAGGTATATCCAAAGTAGTAACTGTTATTATATTACAGTGGCTAACAGGGAAACTAATGACGAGTGACTAAACATTTTCCCATGGGACAGAACAATTTGCATAAGCAATGTCTACCTCCACAAGTCAGTTTCTCTCCCACAAAGACAGTAAAATTTAAAGTTAAATGTCATATGAGAGAAACACTCCTAAAAGGAAATAAGGGAGATTTAACAGACTCATGAGCAAATACCATCATTATTGAACTCAAAAAGCTCCCTGGTTATCACTTACATAGGAATATATATATTTGTGCCATCCTAATAGCAAAAGAAAGAAGTGAACTAGAGGTCTGTATAATAACTGCTGATCAGAGTTACAGCTTCAGAGTTTCATCAAAAATCCAGGCATACTGTTTCTATAGAATGGAAACTTGTGTATAACTACTGACAACACATATATCAGTGTAGCTAAAGTGACTTTGGTGATGTCAACGACCATCCTTAACCAAGGAATAGAGACCTTTGAGAAAAGATGGATTAGTATGAGATGGTGAAAGCAGCTCAGTTTCTATGGGATTTAATGGAGTTCTTTTGAAATGCTGTCATAAATGCAGAAAAGCACAAGTCTGGAGAGTTACAAAGGGCAGACTCCTGCAGTTCTGGCCTTGCAGTGCCCTGCTGGTGATAAAAGAGCAGCTTCCCCTCACAGTCATGATAAGAAAATACATCCTGTCTCCTTGCCCTACACCATTGCCTCCTTTCTCTCCTGCACCACATGCATGTCGCTTGTCAGTAAGGGCTGTGGGTAGCACAGCACTTCAGTAACTCCAGCAACAACATATCTAAATTGTCAGGGACTGTATTTTGCAATGAGTAGAATATTTTGGCAGCTGTTTAACAAAGAGAGTTATCCTTGGCATGGCTTTTTCTCTACTTACAGGATCAGGCAGTGGCTTTGCAGAGGGAAGTGCTGGTGAACCTGAGATCCACACGTGTGCTAGGAGGGGATATCCTGGACAAGATCTGGGCTGCTGCTGAAGGCTTTAGCACCTGAACTTTGTTTAATGCATTTTTATTTGTAAATGCATAGTATCATCTGGATTACTTTTTTCCAAAATGAGTTCATTTTGTGGCTTCTGTACCTGCTGCACAGTGGGAAAAACAGCCTTGTGAGGAAAACCAGGTGAGTCCCTTTAAAAAACACTCCTGATGTGAATCAAAAATCTTCATGTCAACACATCTTTTCCTGATTGGGCTTGGAGTTTCCAATTTCCATTGACAGCAAAAGGTGAGCAGAGCTTTTCAAGTGAGCCAAGGAGTTCACCATGCTCCACATCTGCAGTTTCAACAAGATCTCAGTTCCCAGAACTTAATTCCCAAAGTTTTGCTGAAGCTTATTTCAAAAATAATTACTTGTCCAAAATCCTAGAATCAAAAAGAGACACCTAAATAACCCCTGAATTTTGTTAGTATTTGGCATGAATAATACATTGGCCTTTATTCTCAAACAATCTCCAATTTTTCATGATGATGATGATAATCATAATAAGAAAATTCAGATCAGCCTTGTCACTTTAAACCATCTTTCTGGTTTTAGTGATTTATTTGAAGACAAAGAAATATAACTCTTCATGGTATTATTTAAGCTTGAAATTTGAAAGCAAGCATCACTGTAATAGGCACAGAATATACATTGTAGGCTCAAACAAGGTGGGAATAAAAAAAAATTAAAAAGTCCATAGCAAACATTTTAAAATTATTGGGATGTGTTGATTTTGATTTGTAATAAAGGACATTTTCTGTATTGAAGAGGATAGTTGCCTGGGAGCAAAGCCAGGAGTAGCAGTGGTAGGAGGAAGAAAGAACTACACAGATATTTTTGCTACAAATTGTCCAAAAAATGGCTGCTTGTAATGGTTAGGTAAACAAATAGTACTCATAATTCATTGCGCTACAGATGCCCTGATACTAATGAGAATCCATGGAAAGATACACAATAACAATAGTTATTGCTTTTTACCCCTCCGTGTGCTTTGGGAGAAATAAATATAAAAAAGAATTGCAAATAAACCCCTTTCAAGTACTCTTCCCTATCCAACATTATTATGTTTTAAAAATTAGCTGTCCACAAAAGTAAGCTTCTCTCAGCTTTGTCAGTGCAGAGTAGCTTTTGAAAGGCGATAAGCTTTGCCACGGCCTGAGCTGGTGCATTTGGGCTGGAGCAGGAGCTCTCTGTCCTTTGCACACAGTCGCGCTCCCTCTGCCCGGCAGCACTCCCGGTGCTCCAAAGGGACAACAGCGCAAGGGAGAAGCGTGGCTCAGCTCCGTGTCCATCACGGCGCTGCTCCGAGCTCCACGGGATAAGGAGCTGCCGCTGGCACAAAATCAGTCACACAATCAGTTCTACCAAAACAAAGTCCTCTTCAGTAACTGGAGCTATTCCATGGTAAACTTCAGGGTTTGACATGGAAGAACTTGAGCTGCACAGATATGCTGAAAAGTTGTTCAAAACAAAAAAATCATCTGTATTTTTCCTAGTTTTTATATTTGAATTGAAATAATCTACACCCAGGTAGAACCAGAAATAATTCAAAAAGAAGCTTGAAAATTTTACCAGGCAAAAATTGAGCCTGAAACCCTAGTTGGGCCACATCATGGCCTAAACTGACATGTCAGACTGAAGTGTATAATATTTCCATCATTTCCATAAGATTTGAATTTTCTGAAATAGGTGTAATTCCTAGTTTAGGGGAAAGTGTCCCTGTCTATGGCAGGGGTGGTTGGAACTAGATGGTCCTTAAGGTCCCCGCCAGCCCAAAGCCTTCTCTGATTTTATTGTGCACAACGTTTTTATGCTACTTATCATTATGCCATAACATATATAAATTCATAGTGCATCTGGATCTAGTTTCTCTCTCCCACTCTCTGTTAAAAATATATGATGGCAGAAGAAAAGCTACACAAAGAAGAAACCAGCCAGACCAAAAATGTGGCACCACTTCTGTTCAAGGAGTGACAAATAGACTCTGTACATCCAGGAGAAAGGGCAAGTGAAGGGAATATGATAAAGACTTCTATTAAGTCCTGAGCAGACCTGAAAAAATGATTTTGAAATAATTGTTTGTTCTTTCCCAGAATAAAGGAATTTGGGGTAAAACACACAGATTTAGGTGGAGAGTGGGAAGAGATGCAAAACAAATGTGTTTTTTTGCACAACAGGTATCTAGGCTGTGGACCTCAATGCCACAGGATGTTATGGATCTAAAAGGCCTAAAAGGGTTAAAAGTGATTGAGTACATTAATGAAAGAAAAATCCACAGGGAATACCAAGATGTCATCTCTGCAGCTGCAGTCAGAAAAGGCTGGTAACTATATTAAGAGACTGCTTCTACATTACTGCCTATTTTTATATTCTACCCAAAGTAGGTAATATTTGTTGCTGCCAGAGACAGGATCCTGAACTAGCTGGACCTTGAATCTGATCCAGTGTATCTGTTCTTGTGATCTTACATTAATTTTCACCAAGAGAAAAAAGGGGGGATATTTTAGTACTCAGGACTTTAAAACTTTGAATCCTCTATGTTCAGTTCCCAGATCTGAGTAAAAAGAACTTAAATCTTATGGCTATCAAATGAATACAAATATTTTTCAGAGACCTGGGATTCATGAGTAACAGGGCTATAATGCTTTGTAAATCAGAACTTCTGTATGCCAAAGGAGTCCAAAATAGACCATTGACAATAAACATATTCACAGCTGTTTTCTGATAATTTTGAAGTACACAATGGATTGCATTATTGTTTTGATGCAATTTCTGATTTTCAGATAAGTCTCTGGTAACATTATAAAAGAGAAGTCCTTTCTCCACACATATTTACTTTCAAAAATAACAAGAATCAACTAAAGATTCTTGGCAGTTTGTTACAAATTGTTTAGGACCTTCCTCTACAAAGCGTCACATTTCTGGTTTTATATTATCAATTAACTGCAAATTATTGTGATTAAAAAAATTCTAATTAAAAGATTAGGAATGTGGTTTGTTCTACAGCCATTTTGAATCCAAGAGAGAATTATTGGATCACAATGTTAATTTGAGCCACAATATAACACTGTATATATTTTCCCCCTCCTCTTTCATTTGAAGTTCTGATTAATAAGTCCTACTCACAGGGGTCAGAAAAGGGAAAGGGATAAACAAACAAATAAACAAACAAGACTATTGCTTAATATTATCACACTGTACAGGATCCAGGCTTAACCACCACTTTGATTATCTCCCCTGGCCAGGATGAGATATGATCTATAGTTCATGGCTCATTCCTCATAACCACTGAGGCAGAAGTGCAATGTAATGAAAATTGATCTATAGAACATGCTCGATTAGTGAAATATGAGCAAAGAAGTTACTTCTGAAGAAAGTGAAAATAAAGAGCGTGTACTAGACAGCACAAACAGAGACATGGACAGACACACAGACTAACATAATTTTTTGCTCCAGAAAATCAGGTGGGGAACACACTGGACCCATTCAGCAAGTGAAGAGTTCATTGCTTCATCTACCTCAAAATCTCACTACAGAGATTTTACTGCAGAAACAGAAAAATAAAAATTCCTGCTTTATGATTGTGTTCTTTCACTAATTATCAGAAGATGACATTTTGGAAAAACGAAGAGTGACATTGCTGCTGAAGAAGACTTTGTAGCAAAATGTGTCTTCAGTTCTTTCTTCCATGTTTTTTACTTGTAACATATGGCTAGTAGAACACTAGAATTCTGTGAGAATTCATTTAATACAAGGAGGGTTTTGGTTTTCTTGGGTCTGTAACAGCATAAAAACATGTTGGGGAAATAAATTCATTCCTTCTTATCTGAAATGTGGATCTCTTATGTGGTCACTTGTATGCTCTCAGCAAAGTAATAACAAATGATTTCCCCATCTGTGCAGGCTCACTGGTCTAGTATGGAAGAAAAATAACTTCTGTTGTTTAGATGAGCAATGAGGGAACACGGATCAAATCAGGGTAAGCAAACATGCCAGACTAAAGCCATACAGCATTGAAGAGCATGCCTAAGCTGAAATGTGTTAATATAAAACATTTATGGACTACTTTAAAAAGGGAAATCATAAAGAATTGAGCCTAGTTGTTGAGAAACCATGGAGAGAATAGAGTTCAAATGTTTGCCATAAATTTTTCATTACAAGTAGCACAAGGCATTCCTATGCAATATTTTATAAGGAAAATATTTGTTCCTTTTGAGGCTGCTAAGCCATCTCCAGGGATTTTCATTTTTCATGGCACACCCTATTTCAGCACCAACATATGCTTGCATATTTTTTGCTGTGATTTGATATCTGTGACTATTTCCCTGACAGACTTCTAATTGAAAACAGCATGACAAACGGTAGGAAGCTGTGTCCCCACAGCCCCACTCCTGCTGCAGAGAGCCAGCCTTGCCTGCACAGCCTCTTTCTGCGCTGTCCCTGCGCCGCGCCGCGCCCTGGCAAAAGCCGTAGATCAGAAGCAGCCAGCAGTGTCCCTGCCACTGGCTCAGCAGTGTCCCTGCCACTGGCTCAGCAGTGTCCCTGCCACCGGCTCAGCAGTGTCCCTGCCACCGGCTCAGCAGTGTCCCTGCCGCTGGCTCAGCAGCACAGCCACACTCCTGCACTGCTGTGTCCGTGGCTGCCTCTCCAGGACACTGCCTTTGCCCATGGCACTGCCTGTGCCCATGGCTCCCACCAGCCTTGGCACTGGAGTGGCTGAGCCCAAGTGGCACTGGCCAGAGGGCACATGGCAACTGGGAAAGCAAAGCCATTCCACCTCCACCCCTTCCTGTGACTTGCAGGAATACATTTGCTCATTTTGCCTTTTTTTTTTTTTTTTTGTACCAAAAATCAGAAGATTTCTTGTTTCCTGGTCCCAAAAGTGATGCCAAAAGAGCAGAAAAGCAGGACACTGCAAAGCCTGTGAACAGATACTGCAGGATGGGAAGCCTCCAGACAATGAGTAGGCGGCTACAGCTCCTGAAGGAAGCTGCTCCCTCTTTGTGTCAGGGTGAATTTGGTCAGAAGACCTCAGCCTTGGGCTGATCCTTCCCTTTGTTTTCATGTTCCTGTAGAACAGGAATCATCTAGAAACCAAAGGGCTATAAGGTAGCCTTATTCTCCTAATTTTTGGGTTGTGTTTTTCCCCTTCTCTCCAAGGAACAGGAGAGCCTGTCAACAAGACAAGCATGCTGGCTTGTCTGTAGTTGTGCCTACAGCACTGGGATGGTCCCGTGTGTTCCCTTGCAGTCACACTGCAGCTACAAGATCAGGCACATTGTGATTTATGTTTTTGGGCAGAGAGATGTCAATTCCTCTTGATATACAATTTGGTGGGAGAGAGTAAACAGCTAAAATACTAAAAAATCCACTGAAAAACAGGCATAAAATAGTACACATTTTAAGTCCCAGGATGCTGCTGGAGCACCCAAAAGCGTGTTTTTTAAACCAAATAGTTTTAAACCACAGCAATTTGTGCTAATGCGACACCTGGCTGTACACAGCTAATGAAATCTGTTTGACACTTCTGCCAGCTCCCTGCTTTTGAGGTGACAGATGCTTGTTGTTTTCTGTTCCACATGCTCACAGGTCTTGAGCTAATATTTCTGGAAGCCAGTGGCAGATTCTCCTCTGCCTTCAGTCAACCAGGTCCAGAGAGACCCTGAAGCTGATGTCACCTCATGGCACTTGGCCTTTGCAAACACGTGGATATCTGTCAGGATGTAACTGCTTTTTGCTGAAACAGCAATGGCTGCAAGTATGTCCAGTGTATTAATACACTGTATTATTAACAGAGTTGCATGCTGGGCCAAGGTAAATTCTCAGCAACCAAGTCACCTCAGTCTGAGCTTTTCTCTGCTGCTTCGAATTTTCACTTTGTGTTCTCACGGTATCTACCACTACTGCTGTGTTTATTCAGTTTGCTGTATGCTTCAGATTAACCTACAGCTCTGAGCTTTCACAGTCAACACAGCCTCACTGATGAATGGGAGATCCCATGCCCAGCATTACTCATTCTCAGAAGAATGACTAGAGGAGCTCTCCAAGGCCAAAGGAAGCGATGCCAGGCCTATTTCTGATTTGCTTTTATTCTGAGCACTTCCACTGACTCCCTTACACTTGCAGAACTATTGTTGTCTGGGAATTTTGCATGAACTATAAATAAAAGCAGCAGAACCATCCTTGGTTTCTGGAGGAAAGATGCTCTAGGTTATATCTTACCATGTTACTGTGTTTAGAGTACTGTGAACTTTGCTGCCAATGGGATATGGAGGGCAGCTGGACACAGTCTGGCATTCTCATCAAAACCTCCCTAACTGACATTTCAATTGTGAATTAAAAATTGTGACTTAATCCCAAATTCCATTCAGTGGTACACAGTTCAACCTGTGTACCTTTCATGCATGCATGTGGGGATCTCTTATATTACCCACCATTTTTGGTCTGAGTATCTTCTTTAAATATCCCTGCTAGACTTGTGTAGCTGTATTTATGTTGCAGAATGCAGAATGACTTCTGAAAGTGTGCAAACAGAGGTCACAGTAATGACGTGTAAAAAATCACGTAGGCTTTGAGTTTGTTTTTAAAACCTAGTTTAGGTACTATGGCATAAAGTGTAGGACAGTTGACAAAAGGACGAGGAACAAGATTAAAAGAGGGAAGGAGGGAAAGAAAGATGTCAGGGGCCCTTTAGATACTACATTGCATTAATCATACTTGAAATAGGTTGTAAAAAGAAAAAATGAAGCAAAATGCCATGGGCAGTTGATGCATATGGAGATTTGGTGACATACCTAGAGCCAACCAGGAGCAAACAGGAATAACCCTTGGCTGTTCAAATGGTTTTGACTTTTGCTTGATACTTCTTATCAGTTCTCTGGGGGTATGTCTGTGGGTCAGTATTGCCAGGGCTGTATTGTCCATTAATTGGGCTGAGATTCTGAAAACTTGAAAAATGTAAGTATCTTAGAGGATATTGGATAAGTTAGCAGTGGAAAGGAGAGTAAGCAAGGAAGACAAGCTACGTTAGTGATAACTGTTTGAGCCTTGATGTGCTTGCAGATATTTGGTAAGGCAAGCACCTATGCATTCCCTGTGTCCTGTGCCATCCCTCCTGACCAGTTAGGTCCCAGGGACCAGCAGTAGAATCAGCAGCGCATCTTGGGGCAAGATGGAAAAAGCCTCATCTTACGCAACTTGCTAGCAAAACTCATTCAGCAGTGCTAAGATTTTCCCCAGGATGTTTTCTCTGTGGTTTTTTTTGTTTTGAATGCTTTGCTTTCTCAGGTGCACCTTTCTTCTGCCTTTCTTGTGGTACACAATTGGTGTGGAAAAGTAAAGTCTTGTTTCGAAGACTTTCCTCTCCTTGCTTATTTCCATCCCCTGTGTCTGTCTGTCAACAAGGAGTTCTCCTTTGTACCATGTGACCCAGATAGATTTTTTCCTTACTGTTCATGTTCTGATGTAACCCTTGGAAAAGAAAAGGCATTCCAAAACCAGCATGCTTTTTTTTTTTTTTAAATTTAAAAATACAGAAAAATAAAATGAAATGAACAAGGTATTTCAGAACAAGATATACATTTGTCTGACAGCTTCATGTACCAAAAATTCCGTCCTTTTTAAGAAAAACTTTACACCTCCCACGAGCTCAGAATATTACCAAACCTAGACTTACAGAGTGAAGCCATCCTCCTCTCACATCCCTGTCCCCAGACAACTTTGTGCTGATTATCATACGTACCTGTTAGAGCACACCATGCAACAAGTACCAAGGATTAGCTCAAATGCAGCAAAATTCCTGAAGACTAATCTAGACCTGTCTATATCTATAATAGATATCTATATATCTATTCATTTAAAGGCATTCTAGCCTCCCCAGAGGCAGCCTCTGGCATGAGAAGTGCTTTTAGTAGGTAACTAAACTTGTAATGATAACAAGAACAAAAAATACCCAGAAGAGGGAACCTCCTTCTTAGTTAATGAATTGCTAGTGTTTCTTGCGTCACTTGAGTGTGAAGTTGTCAGCACTCAGGAAACATGATGTCAAAAATAAAAGGAAGAAGAAACTTCCCTGTCTTGCCAAACCCACTTCTCACAAAAGGCAGACTAGGGAGGCCAGAAAGGAGCTCTCTTAAGTATTCCCGGACTTTGTTCTCCCAGATCTGCTTATTTTTTCACCAGGAATGGATGCAGAGAGTTAATGCCTGCCCAGCAATAAGGAAAAGCTCTGCTTTGTTTCCCCCTCCTCCTTGTTGGAAGCCCCATTTACACACAGTTCAGACTATTGTTGGGGGTTTTCTTTGCTAATTTTCCTCCCTAGGGTGGGTAACGATTTCTCAGAGCTAATACATCCTGACAGATGCAGTCATACTAGTGCTTGCACTCTGCATCTTTGTTGGGCACTGGGGCCATGGTTTGGAAAGCTGATCTCTTAATCATTTTATCTGATGGATGTTGCCTACTATAAATTGACAGTTGGTTGAGGTACTGATATCGACCTCTTCTGCTCTCTCTGAGACAGACTTTGTGTGGGGCTCAGTCAGCCAGAGACCAGGCAGTTTCTGTCAGAGAAGCTGCATGACAATTTTCTTATACATGTAAAAGTGAATTTGAATTTTGGTGGTGTGTTGGGAATTGGTGCACACCAAAGCTCTGCAGTATTATTGCATGTCCCACCTGCTGTAGGATTTTGAACTCGATGAACCACAGGTTATAAAGAAGTGTTTACCATTTAATATGCTCACTAGATAATGGAGCTATGATAGATCAGAACAGCTACCAAGCAGCTAAAATGCAAACATTTTCCCAGAATCCAAGTGTTCTCTTTAAGTGTAATTATTCATTATAGTCAAAAACTATGTTAGTAGTTTTTGTACTAACATTTTTAAAAACAGGTGCAAGTCATTACCTATAAAAAGTATCTGTGGGCTCCTGCCCTATTCCATACAATGTTTAGTTTGCAAATTGACTGTTCAAAGCCAAGTACAAGTATTTACTTGGCAAAAGAAAGAAAGCAGAAGAAGGGGAATGACAGGAATGTAAAGGCACAATCAGAAACCAGTAGATATAGAAACTCTGGCGGTATTCTACAGGAACTGTACCTTGCTGCTTTCATGACCCCACTGCTGCTACTTAAAAAAGACCCACTGAGAAGGAGGATCTAAAAAGGCTTCTGGATATGGCAGTAGTTTTATGATGTATTAGCTTGAATGGTTCCATGATGTGGAATTTTACCTGGCATTGATGGACTTTTATACAAAAATTAGAGCTTTATTTAGAGTAGACTGGAAAGACTGAGAGTTTAGATCTCACTTCAAGGTTAAGGACGTAGCAGGAGCTCACAGCCTAACCTAGACTGTTTGCTGCACTGTACATTCCCTTTTTAGAGGTGTGAAAAGAGTAGAAACAGCATCTGAGGAGCCAGAAATACATCATTTATATTACTGAAGCAGATTAGTACCAGGAGGTATTTTTCCTTTCCAAACAGGCCTCAAGAGACTGATCTAATTAATTACTTTTGGTTGTACAAAACTGACCTTTCTGCTTCCAAGTCACCCCAGCAGAGAGACGACTGAGTGCAAAGGGTGAAATAAATAGAGCTGCATCAAGAGAACAAAGCTGGAGAACACAGAGGAGGGGGTTTGGGTTGAGGGCATCTCCTAGGACTTGTAATCGTGGGGTGCAGTTGGTAACCAGGCTCCCTCATGAGACCTCAGGGGAAAGAAGCCTTAAAATAGTTGTAACAGCAGCTGATGCAGCAGCAACCTGGACTATGGTGCTCTTGCACGATACGAATCACTGTTCAAAACATACAAGCAGCTGAAACATTCCTGCTGAAATTCTGCAAGAAATACATAAATTGCTACTTTGAAAGCTAAAATTGTAGGCTGGCTGAGAAAATAACCCTTAAAATAGTCAAAATCAAACGGCTGCCTTTTGCTTCGACAACTTCACCTGTTGCTCCTTATTTTGGGGAAACAGGATCTGAGATGGCAACAAAGGATTAGTAGGCACAGCCTAACCACACCACCTAAGCTAAAAATACACTGGGAACCTGTCTCAAGAGGCTATAGAGAGGACAGAGACACCAGGGTTTGGGGCTGTCTGGATAAATTCAGTTGATGAGGGGCCAGAAGGATTTTCTGGTTGCCTTATTCACTGAGCGCTGCAGGTCTGTGGTGGCGAAGAGAGAGATCTCACAATAGGTTTGGTGCATGCCTGGTATAGGTACCCTAAGGCAGAGGCATTGGACCCCATGGGTCAATGAGGGATCTCATAATCTGTGTGATAAAGTGTAAGGATGGGCTTAATTTAGCTTTGTATTATGAATGACCACACCAGGGAAGGACCATGCAAAGTGGGAGACAAATCTGGTTTCATGGTGTGGTGATAACATGTATTAATTTTGGTATCCCAGAATGGCCCATGCATTTGGATCTATTAATAGAAAATATTAATCCTTTCCACAGCTGGCCCAAAGTATGATCTAACTACTACTGAAATCAATTTTTTTGTGGTAGAGATGTCACCATCTTCGTCTCATTCTTTGGCTAAGCCCTTGCGAGCACAGTATGATCTGTGGTTCCTAGAACTCTTAATCAACTAATGAACAAGAAATTTCCTTAACACTGCTGTCCCATCCCATCAATCAAGTTTGTTATTAATATGCCTTTTTATTGCCTTCTGGAGGTATGGGGGTCACAGTCCTTAATTCACCAATGTGTTTACAGCAATTTCTTCTAACAAGCATCATGCAAAGGCATTGCACGGGGCAAATTATGAGGAATGTCTGTGGCAAAGGATTAAGTGAAAAGTGCAATGGGATTATGCTGTTTAGGGTTTAGCTTTTGGGGTTATTCTGGCTTCTGAGTGTACAGGCAGAGCCAGGAGGCAAGTGAATAATTCAGGCATGTTCCCAGCAGAGAAGAGCATAGATATTGCTGACTGAACCAGTTTCTACAACGTGTGAATTTGGATTCGAGGGAGATTTATTTGGGTTTCTTTATGAGCTAAGCAAGGAGAAATGTGACCAGGGCAGACATATAAAAGCAATTTTGCTGAGTAAGTAAGAGGATGGCATAGCTGGCCAGGGAGCTGATCTCTGTGATCTTTGGCTGAGTTTTGTAAAGCAGCACATTACCTCCTTTGCAGAGGAGCTGTGGCAGAGGTGAAACCCTTCACTTATGCATAACTTACAGTTCCAGTTGCTTACTCACCAATTGGTATATTATTCCAGAACAGTGGATAAAGTAGCTCTGGAAGTCTTGGAGGATGCACAAACAAAATAAGCAGGTTTAGCAAGTATCCTGCAACAGCTTCACCAGGGCTAGTACAGCTATTAACAAATGGGAATAAGGCTGCCAGTGTGTTACCTCATGCCTGTCAACAGCCTGCAGCACTGCCCAGACTACCAAAATCCCTCTCTCCAGCAGCAAGGTATCCACAGAACAACACTGATCCGTTAGGCATTTGCTTAACCTTGACAGTCCCACAGGAACTGGAAAGCCTTTACAAGAGCATTGCTTCGGGTCATGGTGCACAGCACATGCACGGCTCCCACACCTTCCAAGCAATTGAAATCCAGAGGAGGGATGAATGGAAGTGCAGAGAGAGGAGACACCTGCTCTGTCTCCTCACAGGAGCCCTTCAGGGGAGCAGGCAGAGCTGGTAGAAATAACGTATTCTGGTTTTTGTATTTCGCAAATTGTGTTTCAGCTTAATTTCCGTCCCGTGGGAATTATAAATAGAAACCAACAGAAAAGAACATATTTGACAGCAACTTGATGTTGTTAATTAGAGTTTTCTCTTTAAAGATAAAATAATTCTGAAATGCTGAAGGCACACGAGTGTCCCCCTGTTGTCTCCTCAGCCATGTGTGCACATGCACACTGCCTGAGTCTGACATCTGTGAAGTTTTGGACTGATTGCATGCATTCAAATGCAGTATATTAAAATATTTAGTATATAAAGTAACTGTAAAGCTCTCACTTTGGAATGAGTTAATGCTACCTCCTTCAGTGTGTGTGCGTGTGAGTGTGTGTGTGTGTGTGTGTTGTTAGTATCTCTCTAAAAAAGGAATTTTCTCTTACGACTGGTTTTCATCTGAATAAATTTCAAATCCATAAAATAAAATATAATAGCAACAACATTAATATTATTATTATTAATAATAATAACAACAACAACAATAATAATAACAACAACAGTAGTAATAACAATAACCACCCTCTATTATTTTTTCATGCTAAAACATGAAACATTTGTGTGTGCAAAACTGAACAAATAGAGTTAGTACCTATGTCATTCAAACATTTATGGTGGCCATTCATAGCAAAGGTTATAAAGAGATGCTGTGGATCTTTGTAACCATTCCTTCTTGCGCATTTTAAAAGCTCAAATTACTTGAAAAAGCAAAAATTGTCTCCCATTTTTTTCCCCTGTGACCTCAGAACAGTGGTGAAGCCAGATCTGTCCTCCTCTGCTTTTGCAGAAGCTGATTAGCTGGGAAGCTTGGCTGACACAGGTGATAATAAGAGCTGTGGGCTACAAATGTACACAATGTCACCATAAAATGTTAATTTACCACTGCATTAAAGCAGGTATTTGAGAAAAAGACAAACGAACAGAACTTGGACAAGTTTACAGTCTCTGCCCCAGGAATTTACAGGCTGCCTGGAAGCTCCTCTCCCACTTAATTGTTTAATCTTGAGGCTTCTCTGAAGCTGTAATTTCTCCAAATTTCCAGACACCTGAATTTTTGAGATTAGACAAGACATAAATGTCTTATGTAGAAAACAAAGACACTCTTGAGGAAGAAAATATTCAAAGCCATGGAAGTAAAGGCCTTTGCTGAACCATAGTAAGAGCAAAAGGAAATTGGGAAAAGCAATTCTTCTTGTCTCTTTTGGAGGTCACAGTCCATGACTTGTGAGTCTCACTGAACTTCAACTTAAAGTTAAACTGTTGGAGAAGGCAGTAGACCCTGCCTCAATGGGGAGGAAAGTTGTGACTCAGGACCAGGTTTCCTAGAGCCAGGGTGGAGAGCATCCTCCTGGAGAGTTCATGGTGGTGCTCTCCAGGCAGATATTTATCCTCAGTCCAATGGCAGCACATGGACACCAACACATCAGGCCTCCTGGCTGCTGGAAGGACCAGACTTACTGTCCCTGGGGCATGAGGGGGTGGATCTGACCCAACTGTGTCCCACCAGCGAGAAAAGCCGGGATGAAATGCCGGTCATGTGGATTGACCAGGGCCTGGAGGAGGACATCATGGAGCAAGGATAGGCCTTGGAAAAGAAAAAAGGCTTTTTATCTTAAGAGAATGAAGGAGGAGAGGAAATGCAGCAATGGCAGCAAAAATTATGCTTTTTGGTCATAAATTGAAAATATAAGCCAACAGTGGGGTTTTAGGTTAAGGACATTTATGTCTTTTATGCTTAAGGACAAGGCCTTAAATATCCCTGATGTCCCTGATGTCCTATTGGCCCATAAAAAACTCAGGGAAGAGTCTGGAATAATTCCAAAGTGATTTTATTCTTTCCCAGCTTCATTCCCCACTGCCTATTAGTTTCCCTCTTTCTACTGAAGGCCTGGATGGATGCAGAACAAATCACAGGACCAAGATTTCACACCAAGCTGTACAGTAGCTGGAGCTGTAGTGTGGAAGGAAAGGCTGGCTGAAAATTGTGCTGCATGCCAGTGGCTTGGCTCACATTGCAGCAGGATTATTGTCTCTACACGCAGTGAAAAGGGCTGTTGAAAATTTGAAGCATGGTGTCATGCCAAAAATCTATGCTTTTTTTTGTTTGTTTGTCACAAAAAAATGCGGCACAACTCTTTCATTCCTACAATTATTTTCTATGGGAAAATCCTTATCTGCAATAAATAAACCCCAGGCTTTTGATTTTACTTCACTTCACTTTTTTTTTTTTTTTTTTTTTAATTCTTCTAGTTTTACAACTTTGCTACTTAATTTCTGTTTTTCTGCAAGAAAAAGCCAGGATACAGCTGTTACTGGAGATGCAGCAGAAGTTTTTAAGAAGACAGATGTGCTGATGATTACTGTAAAAAGAAAATACATACACATTCCTCTCCCTCTGCATTTTCTATAATTATTTGAACGGGTTTTGCATTTACTCTCTCTGATTCTCATGTCTATATGCTTGCAGTTTGTCAAAATCAACTACTCTTTTTCCTGTTTCATGTCTGTGGGATGTTACTTCCTAGATTCTTTAGAAATGTAAGGAAAAGATGAAAAATCCTCCATGTTCTAGAACCCAACAAACCAACATATTGGCCTTGATTCCATGCTTCCAAAAATAAGATCTTTGTGTTTTATGTCACTGGGTAGACTGGGATTAGACTAATTCTAGACTATTCTTCTGTGAGGACTGGGCTCGCATTAATTTATTTTTCCAAGCCTTGCTATAAGCATGTAAACAAGTATAGATAATGTCAGTAGAATGCAAAGAGTGTTACTTGTAACTAAGATAGAACCCTTAACCCCTACTGATAGATAAAACATTTAAAGAAAACTTCATCTTCCTACAGGTCTTTGCCCTGATATCCAAGACTCTCATCTTCCTGTAGCCAAAGTGTATATTGGTTCTTGTAACCATGAAAGACAGACATACAAGTAAAGCTTCAATTATCCAGAGATTATTTTTTCCAGAATTATGTTGCATTGCCCCTGTGTAGCAGCAGACCTTCAGGGATTGTAGGTTTATGTCAGGCAGGAAATACAGGAGGAAAGGCACTGGATGGAGCAAAGTATAGACAGGGACCAGCCGGGGTGGGTACCTTTAATTTTCAGTGTGAGTTAATTTATGAACACTTCCAACTTCCTGCTGGAAACAAGTGCTTCTTGAACAACAATCTCACAGCTTTACAAGGAAAAGAAATCTCACTTAGCATAGAGGCTAGATTTTTAAGGCTATTTCAGACCACTTTTAGGACTGCAATATATGATTGTGACTTCAGCTTCAAAAGCTACCATATACCATACAAAAAATACTTCATATTCCTGCAATTTATTTATGCTAATGTATCCAGAAATTGAATGTGGTTATAATAAGGTGGAATCCCTTTAAAAAATAAAAGGATTCTGTTCTATCACATCGCTTTTGCTAATGATTTCCAAATTAGATTTGCATAACAATCTTTCTTTTCAGACTGCTGGTCCAACAAATCACACTGTGGCGCTTCTGGTTAAGCTTTGTTCTGCAAGTATTCTGTAACAGTAATTTAGTTGTCAGTTTTGGGGCTGAGGGAGCATAATTAGGTTTATGCAGCTAAAGACACATCCACATGTCTCTGTGGGAAATTAGATGAGGGGAACTGCTGGGTTGGGTTGAACTTGGTAGAAGTCAGACCAGAAAATCTGGAGCAAGCTTGAAAAGCTATATAGGCATACAGTATATTGATTGAAAATAGGTTTTCTTCTAGTTACATCTGTGGTATCTCTAAATGGTGATGAAATGCATTCATGGGACACGAAGAATAAACATTTTCATTACTACTGCACCCTTTGAGAGAAGTTCTGTCTGGATCAGGAGATCTGCACTAGCACTGCTTCAATCAGATGAGGCTTGGTGGGCAAGAACATCTTGTCGACACTCCAAAGAGCCGCTGTCTACTGGCATCTTAGAGAGTAAATTGGCCTGAGGCAAACCAATTATATCTGCCGGTACTTCATGTTAGAGGTGAACAACCCCATCACCTCAACTTTTTGTACTTTCTTCGTGCATTTTTCCTGGACCATCTCATCTCTGGAGGAGGAGAGACACCTGTCTGTGTTTGGCATGGTGGGACCTGACTTTCACAGCAGCATGTGCACACTCCGAAGGCACAAAACCAAGGCCAGAAGGTTTGGTGGTCACTGTGCAGAAAAATCAGAACCCTTAACACCAGTGGGATCTCACAAAAGCAGAACTGGTGCCCGATTTCTGAGGCAGGGAAAGGCAGCTCTTGGGATACCATGGGTACCATGTCTGGCAGGGAATGGCCAGCAATGCTGGCATGGGGACACAGCAGTGCAGCTCTCACCTTTACCTGGTGGGTCTGTTCATCCTCTTGCACAGAGAGAATGAAAGCAGCTAAATCCATGCAAACTGCATAACCTTGAACAACATCTGACTCACCCTGAGCAATCTGGAACGTCATTCCTTCTCCACATAACAAGAGCAATCTCCTTGGGCTGTGTGTGCATGTGTGTGTCCGTGCCAGGGATTGCACAGGGCTGGGCACACAGAGCTGCCTGGGGGGAGCAAGGCAAACACTTCCACGGGGTATCTCTGTTTCTAGGTCATCATCAGACCATGAATGTCTAAATGAGCACAACAAAGTAAATACAGCAAACCCAATTCGAGTCCTCCTCTCTTCTGCACTCTTAAAAGAGCTTGTTTATGTCTCTAGCTCATAATTCCTAGAAACAAGTCCCTGAATGTTAGATGTAGCTACCTAGGCAACAGGGTATGACGCAGATATTCGACACAACTCAAACCTTGTCTTTCCCAGTTTTTTTTTAATGTGTTGGCCAAGTTCTATATTCAGAGGTGAGAGAATAAATATGATAGATATTAGTATAGACAGTCTATAGCAAAGGAAAGGGGAAGGATCTGACACGAAGGTTCTTGCTTTCTGAATTAGCACACAGCTTGATGGGAAACCTCACACCAGAATTAAGCTGGCTCACACTTTCTGGACAAGGCCACCAGTTTTTCTGTCTCATTTGCTAGTGGCTAAAGGCATGAATGTTATTTCCATCTTGGAAAAGGTTTCAGCTGCCAGGGAAAATACTCCAAGGTTAATCATCAAATTTTAGTATAGAGCTGACCAGATGCAGTCCTGTTATCAGCTCAAGAGAGCTATTAGGGCAAATTTCTGCCTGCTGTACCTCAGCTGTACCTAATGGCCCAGCCATGGCAGGACTGAGCCTGCTGTGTCCTTGTGGCAAGGAAACCACCTGCCACTCGGCAGTGTTGGCTGAGCAGATAAGATGTTTCCCTCCCAGCAGTGCAAAATGTAAGGGGAATAATGAATTGCTTCCCAAGGAAAGCAGTAGCTGGCCACTGAACAGCTACTCAACCAGTGATCTGGTTTTCATTTGGTTTTAGTCCTCTGGGTTTGCTCCCCTTGGGTTAAGTGAGGCATCCCCAGCTAAACATAAAACAGTTTAATTTTTCTGCTTCCGGGCACCATCAGCCTCGGCAATCCCAACTTGCAGTCAAACCCAGTTAATCTTTCTGTTGATTATCACTTTGCCAGACAAACAATCAATACTAGAGCTGTGCAGACTTTGCATAACCTCTATAAACCCAGTTTTTAATTGGTGAACAGGTGTCTGCATGGATTTCTCGTGAGTGCGACCTTACAAAAGTGTTCTGCATTCCTCCTTCTTGCATATATACATGAACTCAGTTAATTAATTTGCAGGAGCTTAGATCCAAAAGTAGCAGAAAACATGTTTTCTGGTGAAGTGTCCTCCACTGAGCGTGTGACTCAGAGCAAGTGATGAGAGGATTCCCTGGAAACAGCACTCCCTCAAGTACTAATTACCATCTGCACTAACCTCAGTATCAGCCTTTCAGCTGAAACAAACAGTATTTGAGCCCTCCCATCTGCGGGGGGCTCTGAGGGTCTCTGGGCAAAGGAGCTGAGAGCCAGGGTGCAGTTATTATAGCTAGCAAATGGAAAACACTCCAGACAGCACAAAGTGCCACGTGAAAGGACTAAAATACAACTTTTCTACTTTGTGGAGAGGACAATAGGCTCACTTGTCAGAGCTGAGGTCTCTTGGGGGGCATTTCTAAGTTTAATTGCACCTACATAATGAATATGATGATGAAAGCGCTTCTTACAGAGCATGTAATCTCTTGCTTTTTCACATGAAGGCAGATGTTAGAGAAGTGCAGAGACCTGTTAAAGCACCGGATTCCTACTCATAGCAGCAGTGGAGGTGCAAAGCGGGGCTACTGCCAGAAGCCTGAATAAACAAAAAAGCAATGTAAGGGGTGGGGGGGAAGGAGTGTAATTGGGCTAGGCACCACAGAGGGGTGTAGGAGGTGAGGTAACTCCGTGGATCACGGAAGTACAAACACATTTGGTAGTTTGGTGAAACCAGGGAAGGATTTTGGATGTCCAAAATGAACTTCTTGACCTGAACAAGGGATCTCATCCAGGAAAAAACTTAGTCTGGGCCCCATAGCAGCTCCCATGGGAAGTGGGACAGGAAGGCAGCAGTGAGAAACTTTTCTCCCAGGAGAGCAGCAGCCCCTGCTCCATGAGGAGGTGCTGAGTAGCACCACCAAAACCACAAGGAGAAGCATTGGCGCAGGCGAGGAGCAGTCTGTCCCGAAATCGCACCGAGGTGCATGTGGTGGAGGGAGAAGGAGCAGGGATGGATGCTCTGAACCTCTGCCTGGGGTTAGGGGAGGCTTGCAAGGGATCTGGGCACTGCTAAGACCAAAAGGTGAGAAATGCAGGTGTACACAGTTACTGGAAATTAGTTTGGCCCTTTTTTTCTTTTTTTTCTTGACAAGAATGTACCAAGAGGGACCAAAACTGAACTGAGCAGTAACAAGAAAATCAGTCAAAACACAATCTTGGAGGGTGCCTCCTCTCCGAATGAGCAATGCCAGGCTGCAGCAAGCAGGGCAGAAATGTTAACTGCAGCCTTCATGGCTGCCAATTAGCATAACAAGCAGCAGGCCCGACACATCTGCCATCTGGCCACTGCTGAGTGTTATGTAAAAAACGCAAGCCGTGAGGAAATTAATTTGCTAGTAGTAAATTACCTTCCATTAAATAGCAAGCTACATTCTGCAGCATCACATGCCAATGACAAAATGAACCATGGCCTCCTTCATTGCCTACCAAGACACACAAAAGCAACTACTCATTCACATCACTTATCTCTTTGGTCTTTATTATCTCCAAGCTGCATTAGCCATTTATGCATTACCCATCTTTGTATGATGTGCTTGCACAATTCCCCTCCTCCCCTGCACACTTCCCTCAGCCTTGTCCTAGGACTTTGCTAGTCCAAAGCAGTCTTTTTAGAAAGCTTCAGAGATTTGGGTCCTCAGAAAAACTTAGTCCAGTTTGGGACCTGTCTCCTGGGGAATGAGAAGGCTGGGAGAAGTGTAGCCCAGTTCTGATGCTTTGCCTTTTGCAGCCAAAGGCTTGGTGGTGTAGTGCTGGCATCTGGGGACAGCTGTCCTAATCTACAGGCAACTCAACTGGTGGCAATAATTTAGGAAAAGCAAATGGGAATCCTTAATCTGTGGATTGTCGGGGGTATTAGACAGGATGATCCTGAGGCATATGAAATTCTTCAATACATTTTTTTCTTTGTGGAACAATAGAGATTGCTCTTCCCATCCAACAAATTCTATTTCTCTGCTAAACTCAGCTTCATAATCTTTCAATAGTCTCTTAAAAGTTTCACCCAAACCTAAGGGCTGCTTGCAGGAGAATATACAACTGCTGAGCAACAGGCCTAAGCAAATTTTGGAAGAGCAGCTGTAGAATTGTGTGCTGCTGAAGGAAACTCTCAGGTGCTTTCAGAAAATTTCAGATGCTTTTAGTCTCCTAGTTCAGTGCTGACGCAGCCAAGGAGCCAATACCCAGATTTAAACTCCATATTTCATTTTATTTTA
Source organism: Cettia cetti (assembly GCA_013401135.1). Lineage (NCBI taxonomy): Eukaryota > Metazoa > Chordata > Aves > Passeriformes > Sylviidae > Cettia > Cettia cetti. The sequence goes on from VZUI01058099.1 coordinate 28,131, forward strand.
TTTTATTTTATTTTATTTTATTTTATTTTATTTTATTTTATTTTATTTTATTTTATTTTATTT
>VZUI01058102.1:0-63941 GCA_013401135.1 Cettia cetti
GGGTTTACTCCAAAAAAAAAAAAAAAAAAAAAAAAAAAAAGGATTTATGTCAAATACCAAACAGGCTAAAATAAAATTACCTATGTAAATTCACACTGGAAAGCTCTTGAGCAAAGAGTATGTCTTACTAGTTTCTATAAACTGAATTAAAATATAGTCAGTGTAATTGTAATATTTTACACTCCTAAATCATATAAACTCTCAATATATTTAATATATACTTAGATTTTTTTCCCTATTCATATTGACGAAAGTCTGGATTAACACAATTGACTCTGGCAGATTTATTTTAGATTTTTTCCTCTGTGAATAAATTCAGCATCCAAAAGAGTTTAATGAGAAACCTGTAAATTACTAGAAAACTTACTATGGATTAATTTCAGTGTTTATCCTGGAAAAGCAATGTGGTGGTCACTGTAAGTCATATTTCCAGATTAATTTTCCAAATCAAGCATCTCCCTTAACCCAGAAATGAGATCTCATTTCAGATTAAGGCATTGCCTAGACAGGAAATAAGATCTCAGAAGTTATCTTTGTAATATATAGAAGGGATATTGCCTGAACTGGTTAATATCTAACCAGCTTGGGAGCAACACTGTGCTTCCCCTTAATAACAGGAGGATTTCTTTTCGAGGTGCAGTGTCAGAACCTTGTTAGGTACTCCTCTGACCTGGGATGCATTCAGAACCAGGTAGCATAAAAATGTCATGTTTCATTGATACTTTTAGTTCTCAAACTGTTTAAAATTATCCCTACACTTAATATTTTATTTGTGTGTGTGTACACTATTTTCTGTGTCTGGATAAATAGAAATAGTTCAATAAGGTTAGTAATATAATGCCAAATATATGACATGGAAGAAACTGCCAAGTACCAAGGGGAAAAGCAAGACAAAAATATAAAAACTGAATTCACTCCTTATTGCCTCTTTTTCCAAAGAGCCATTTTGAGTATTTTGCTAAAATACCAAAGGATGATCTATCTTTTTTGAGAGGTATGGTCACACAATGGAAGGATTTCAGACTTATTGAATGAGTAGTAAAAGAACACATCACATGCATCATGTTACATAGTATCCTACATTGGCACCCTTGCCTTTTGTCATTGAGAATGAGGATTTAAACCAAATTGATGCTCATTTTCTGGTTTGACCAAGGCGACTTGTTTACTTCTACTAAATGCTTCAGTTTCCTGATATATAAAAATGAAATGTCAGAAACCTTGCCTTGTGCAAGTTAGGAGACAAGTTCCTCTTGGGAATCGAAGAAAAAGTAAGCCCGCATCAAAGTTGTGCATAGTAATTCCTCCTTCAGTCCCCACACAGCAAAAATTAAAATGCATTTCAATATGTGTCAGAATTGTCTCATGAGACAGGAATGAAAAGAATGGCCTTCAAATCAGTAACAAATGTTCAGGACATCCCCTTGTTCATGAGTGATAAATGCAGCCAAAGGTTGTTGGGTTTTTTAAGTAAAAATGGTAACACTGTTAATGAAAGGATCTGTAAAAGGCCTGACTCATGATAATTGTTCACCTTTGTCACTCACACAAAAGCAGAGCAGCTGAGCGTACAAATGAAGGCAGAAAGCAATGGTGAATCAGGCACAGCATTTTTAAAGCTGCTGAAAAGAGCACAAAAGCAGGACTCAGAAAAAGAATTACTTAATGAACAATAAGATATTAAATGTGGGATAGAAGTGAAAAGTGGGGGAGGGGGCGGAGAGTCTTTTTATATTTAGGTATGCATTCAGAGGAAATTCAGAGGAAATTCAGAGGAAATTCAGAGGAAATTCACAGAGTCTAACTGCTGCAGAAAAAAAAATGCTAAGGCATAATTGTACTTACTAATCAAATATGTACATCGTAATAATGACATACTACAAAAATATAAACCACTGCAGTGTTACACCAAGTCATTATTAAAATATATAAATAAGCAAATAAATAATTAATGGCTCTATATAACACTAAAGATTGAGAAATCTGAAAAAGTTCATACAAATTTCTCTTTTAAACAGTATTTTCTGCTGATAGCCAAACATTGTCAAATAACCAAGCAACTTCTGCCAGGCTAAGATATCATCTGAATCCATTTTGTGGCATGAATACAGAATTTTCTATAGATGTCAAAAAGAAATATTAACAAATCCTTTCCTCCAGGAAAGGCAGCTGATCTTGAAGTTTTTTAAGCAAATTTGAAACACCTTTAAAAGAGATGTTTTCCACTCTTTAAAAGTTTGTTTACACACAAGTTGTTTCCACAGTGATGAAGCAGGTAATTTGTAAGACGTTCTTCAAATATAAATAAATTAGTGCCTGCTAATGAGATCAATTTAAATCCACCTAAAACTAATCTGGAAAACATCAAAGAAGTAATCTAAGAATCTAAGAACTGAGAGCTTTCTGTGCAACCATCAGGGTTATTTCCATTTTCCAATGACAGTGATGATTTTATTCTTAAGGTGGCTAAGTGCTGAACTGGCAACATTACTGAAGTCATCTTGCTTACATGAATTCAAACAACCTACTGTCAATCTGCTCTAGTGCCAAGAGGAGTAAGGAGAGACAGAGTAATGAAAACACCCTTATCAGTGGAGTTTAGTTCTTATCCATCTTTTCCATCAATAACTGCAGCTTTGCCTTTTCCTCATTTTCTGTTATATATACAGGAGTTTTAGTGGTTTTGGTCTTACCTAATAATCTCAGGAGTTAAAATAAACCTTGAGTTTTTTACCTTCTTTTTTCTCTATCTATCCCAATAGATCAAAGCCAGTGTAGTGGATTATTTTATGTCTCCTGCTTTTTTCAGGTGAATTAACTGAGGTACAATTTTTTCTGACCTGACGGTTAACAATAAAAGCACCAAACAGTGTTTTTAAGTTTGATAACTGAGACCATTGAGTTGATATATGAAAAAGGAGCAGGAGTCATTAAGTAGGGGATTAAAAGAAGCTACAGTCATTTATCAGACTAGACTAAATGCTAAATATGTGGAATATATATATTTACATGAACAGCATATTTCATATAAGCTTATTCCAAGATTCTGTAGTGTCACCTCTCATTTCATAGAAAGCTCCTCCAGTATACAGTACTACTAAACCAAAAATAGCACTGGAACACTTGCTGCTTCACAGTGAGCTCAGATGGTTTTTCCATCTTCCAAACTTTTCCTTTCCTGAATTCCTGACAAATCTCCACAAGGCTCCGGGCAATCTGGCTACCTTTTTGGCTAGATGACCACTGGCATAGTTTTAGAGATAATATAATACGCCTGCATGGAAAATGCTGTCTTAATCTTTCCAAAAGACTCTGCATTTTGGAGCAAACATATTTCAAACAAAAACACATTTCTTTAATATTTTTTTGTTCCCTTCACTTACTCTTAACTCCATGCCCTTCCCCATGCTGTCAACTATTTTCAGAACAGATTGTCTCTGCCTATGCACTAATTAAAACAGCTCGTCTTCTAAATCACTTTCTCCAGACCAAAATATTTTAACACTAGGAATGACAGTCTTTGTACTTAAACCATAAATCAGAATATCACTTATATCAGCTCACAAACATTTGATATGTCCTTAGTCAAAATACATTTGCAAAGCTAGTGTAGATGGTGCAGGCAGTCAAAGGTTCACACTGCTTGCCTTTCAGCTCAGCCAAATGAAAGCCAGTCCTGGTCCAGAGCCTGGCACACCCTTCAGTAAGGTGTGTTTCCTTTCTCACCAGGCTATATGGAAAGACTGGTACAGCACCAGCCCATAGAGCTCCTTGGTCATCAGTGATTTGATCACATCAACCTCTTTGCTGCCTGTAACAGTCACTGTGGATTTCATCATAACTTCTGCTCCTTCACATTCAAAATGAGACTGACACTAAATGTATTTTAAACATCACTGACTTGGACATATCACCTAGGAGCAATATAGCAGTATTTTGTTCTCTGTTCTCTGACACTGCTAGTTCCTCCCAGCTCAAAAAGACCCACCTCAGGGCACTGCTGAGCCACTGAGATGACATGGTGGCACCTCTGGAAAAATGTGTTTACAAAAGGGCAGGAATGCTGGAAAGGCAGAAGACAAGTGAATTGAGATGAGAACAAGGGAATCACAAGGTCAGATGAGTAGGAGCTTCTCCATGGCAACTCAAGTACTGCAGGGCCTGCAGCCCATGGAGCAGCAGCAAAGGAACAGAGGAAAATAATTAAGAATAGCAGAAAAAACATTGTGTTCTGACCCCCAACCCCTGTGCCATTTGCTGCTGCACTGGAGGGTCTGAATGTCCACATGGGTGGAGGAGAGGTGTCTGGAGTGAAGTGAGCCTAGAGTGAACCTGAGCTTGAAAAATGGGGAAGAAAGGCATTTTGAATGTTTGTGGGGATTTTGTTTCCAAACATTAACTCAGTAATTAATTTTTATGTTAATTGTCAATAAATTAATTTTAATTCCACAAGTCAAGTTTGTTTTGCCTGTGAGAGTATATGGTAAGTGACTTTGCTGTCTTTATTTTGACCATGAGGTTTCTCAGAGAACATTCTATTGTTCTTCCCATATTCCCTCCATCACTGTAGGCAAGTGAGCAAATGTCTGTGTGGGTGCTTGCTGCCAGCCAGGACCTCCTCATCACATCAGTGAAGAAGACAACACTCCTTGAAAACAAGCAGCAGAATGATAATACCTATTAAAATATAGATGACATTTCAGACACCTCCATGGGTTATGAAAATGGGGTTGAACCATTCTACTAGATATGGGCTTCCCCTACCCTCTAACCTGTTGGTGCCTCAGTTTTATTTTAGTTCTCATGTTTTATAAATAATGCTGCTATAAGAAGGTGCAGAATCCATCCACTGCTTTTTAACCATAGTCAGTACCAGTAAAAGCTGTAAGCAGTCACATTTATTACTAAGCTTGGGAGAGACAATCCTGAATATATATGAGACACAGGTCAGAGTAAAGAAGGATTTCTTTTTATTTTTACATCATCTGTGGGGTGTTTGTCTAGACCCAGATGGAATATCCAACAATCTTCTCACAGAGCAGCATCCTTCTCTAATATAATTTTTGTAAATCTCCGTGCATGGAGACTCTTGATGCAGTCATAATGTGAGTACTGTGTCATGAACGTACAGAAACACTGGCTCAGACATTTTCCAGGCTTGATATACCCCTTTCCAATCTTCTTCCTCTCACTAGAAAGCACACATAAGGCTTTTTGATATGGACCTACTAATTTCTGCATGTTGCTTATTACAAAAATAAAAATTACAATCCAAACCTCTGTTATGTCTGAGCTGTATTTAGCCCAAGGAAAAAAGAAAGAAGCAAAAAACCAAATTGAATAAGAGGAATCCATGTATATATATGCTTTTCTCAAACACTGGAGCAGACAAAGAACAACAGAGATTGATGGCATAGACTTAAGCAATTTTACAGACGTGGGATTTGTAATGTGTTGCTCCTCCCTTCCCTCCTTCAACTCATATCTGAGTTACACCTATATTCCCCAACCAGAGAGTGCAAGAATGGGTTAAGAATGATTGTTCCACATAGCTTCCGTGTCCTGAATGGGTTTGATCTTGACATTCCTGGTATAACATCCTCACCATCAAAGACCAGAGGATAAGAACAAAATTAGCAAAATGTCTGCTACACCTAAGTTGCTTTCCTTGAAGTGGAATAGCTGTAAGGATCACCAATTAATTTAAATATCCAGTTACAGGGCCTAAAATGTCAAAATATGGGATCCATAGATGTTTTAATTAAGTTTTTAGTACTAGCTTACTAGTACTTAGAAAAAGATCCTTTTCTGTAGCTCATATATAATGGAAGGGATAAGCGATCCAAAGAGTAAACCCAACATATTCAAGACAGTGGTTTAATAAAAAACAGAATTCAGAGACAAATTTGAGGAGTCACCACCCGCAATGAAGTCACAACCCTCACCATCAAGCCTACAAGCACTCCTATTTTAACCCTGCTCAGGGAAATGTGACTCTTAGGACCTTTAAGGTGTGACAGGCAAAAGAACAGATCATGAGCTGAGATTGTTTACATGTATTTGTTCTGGGTTTGTAAATCATTTCTGATCACCGATTTTTGGTTTGGTGGAAACTACTCAGCAAATTGTTAGGCTGAGGTCTGAACCCTGAACTTTCAGCTCATAAACCTTGTATAAATTTGGAATAATACTGTGAATTTGCAAAGTAGGTCGAATTTCACACCCTGTCCGGACAGCCCTGTCCAGAGACAGGTTGCCAGCAGATGGCAGATGGATCACTGCATCAGACAGTTACTCTGTGAAAGTTGTTAAGTGAATTTTTTTTTTTAATTTTACCTTTTTCCTTACATGAAATCACAGTGAATAACACTATATTAAAAAAAAATAGAGTATTAAAATCCTCAGTGTGTTTTTAGCAGCTGAAGTAATAAAACACTGATGCTGGCTAGTAATGTGATGTAATTAAACAAAATAAGAGATTGTCTTGAACAGAGCAAATCCATGTACAGAGGGGAGACTTTGAAAAATTACTGTATTTTAAAGTGCTCCTCCTCTACACAGTTACTGCCTTATACTAAGTTTCTTTCCCAGATTCTGTTTTCCATTCATTTTCAGGGAAGGAATTTGTGCAAACAATTCCTGTCACTTGTGCAGTGAGACATCAAAGAATTCAAAAATCTCTACAAAGCAATTGAATCTAGCTACTTTAAGAGTAGCTAGAGTTGATCAGATGTATTCAGAAAGACAAACAATAGAGTTTAGGAAAGGTAGAGCTTTGACAGGTGCTAAAATAAAGCTTTCCACCAGCTCAATGGGACTACCCTTACTGCTACCATCCCTATCTGCCAACTAAGAACTACTTTTCCTAGGACAATTCCAAGGTTAGGAGATGTGTACTGCTATCTTTCAGAAAAATATTGTGTAGATCACTTTCACAGCATGTCTCTGAAAACTAGAGTAAAACGTTCTCTTATCTGAAAACCTGAAGGACAAGTCGCAGATGTGTCTTGTTCTGACAAGTCCCTGGTTCAGTGAAGCACAAGTTGCTTACAGAGGCATTGCCTTTCTGCACAAAGCAGTTTATTTTCAGTGGTGCAGCCTTGCCACCCCTCATGTCTCTGGCTGCTTGCTCACATCCTGGTATTGCAATTTATTGCTGTTTTGCCAGACCTGTCCTCTGTGTCCTGCTGGAAACCAGAGGAGTGAAAGCAGCAACCAAGCTCAGGAACTGCTCACAGTGGCTTCACCTCAGAAACCAGAAAATCCTGGAGTGCTCTCAGAAACACATTTTGCCCAGGCTGAATTCCTGCATCTGTACTAAACTGCAAGATAAGGGAAGATCATTCAGATTATGCTAAACCCATCTACTTCTGGTGAGAATCTAAACACTCATTCAAGGTTTGAAAAAAGACTATCTGAATTAGCCTATATTTAACTCATGATAATAGCAGCTGCTGTGTTCCGTAACAGTGTACTTTGCCTATGGAGTGCTTTCTATCTTTAGAGGCTTGCAGACACTGTGTGTACAGAGCAAGCCAAAAGAATGAGCTTTGTTCTATTGTTTATTATAGAAACATTCATAGGTTGTTCCTAAGATCCCTCATGTATGTAAGACAAAATGCTACTTTTCTGGCATTATGTCACCTTGAAATGTATTTTTAATTTCTGTTGTGTCTGCAAAGTTTCACTGGGTGAAAATCTATTTATAAGAATTATCAACTTCTAAATTAAATGTTGAGTGTATATGTGTTTATACATGGTCTGGGAGGGCTGATTCGTCACCAGATCCAGAAATTGGATGCTTGTGACCAGTGTATATAGTGAATCTGGTTGCTTTGTACATATTCGTTTTCTGGGAATCACAGTTGCATGCATGTAAAAACAGACTGGGTACACAGGTTCTGCCCTAGATTATTGAAGATGGAACATGCAGGAATAATCAGGAGCTGAGAAGACAAGGCTTTTGTGGGGGAAGCATTGGTTTACATCTCTGACCTGGTTGATGCTTACTTACTTGTACCAAATATAATCATTACAGGAGGACAGATGGCATAAACGATTCAATTCATGGTGTTTGGGATAGCATCATCCTGCCAGTGCCTCCGTTTCCTAAAATGGTACATGAGAAGTTCTATTTTTTAAAAAGTATTATTTTGCAATTAAATACCTCCAGCCCTACCTATTCATAAATGAGTAGTTGTTTTCCTGGCTAGTTACACATTGAAATAATGATAACATTTTGGGTTAGAAGATAAGTGGTGGCGTGTGCCCAGCTCCTCTGCTGAAATATTCTGTCAATACTGTTAGAGTAGTGTACTTGATAAGAGCAGACTTTTTTTCTCACTTTATGTAGTTCAAATTGTTCTTAAAATTCCCACAGAATGCGTGGGCTGATTACTGCAGAAGCTACATGTGGGATTCCTAGGCTCTAATTTGTGGTGTTAATTAAGGTAGTGTTGGTGGGGCTCTGTGCAGGTCATGTCAGAGGCAGCAGAAGAGCACTAGCACAAGTCCTCTGGGAGGAATCCTCCTTCCATTTTTCCAGATATGCTGAGGAATGCCAGAGGCAAGCTGTCCCTAGTGTGGCATGGGCTGCATGCTCACAGATACACTGTTGGATGCAGCAAGAGATCTGTTAGGGAAATGCTTTGGGTGAGAGGACTGCGGTGATAACAGAAAATTCTTCCTCTCCTTCCCACCTGCCAGTGTGTGCGCCCCGTGTCTTACCTAGCGTCAAAAATGATCCTAACCACAATGCAAGATCAAGTTGCCTTCAAGTCCCTTCCAACCTGTACAGGCAATAACAAAATTGCAAGGATTTCCAGAAAGTTCTGCCCTGACACCAGCCATGCAACATTGGTAAGAGTGAAGGGCAAAAACAAAGGCAACTGGATACATACAGAAGCAGAGTGCTGAGGCATATGAACATGGAAATTTGATGCATTATACACATGCTAAGTTTCTTCCCATTCTTTCCACTGGACTGAAACTGGACTGTCCCAGATTGCATGTGGGGACAGAGTACAGGCAGCTTGTACTCTCTCTAGAGCATTGATGGACTAAACGATTGCTCCTCTACCTCCAGAAGATTTGTCAGGCACACCACACAATGTTTTATTATGTTTTTCAGTGTGTTTTTAGCCTATGTTTGTTCCTTTTAGTTAAGTAGTAGTTTAACTACTTTCTTAGTTTTTATGTCCTCTCTTTAAAGTTGGTAGCAGGTTGATGTACACCCACAAACATGCTGAATTTCAGTTCATTAAGGAGACGGTTACAAATAAGAAACAAGAGTTACACATTGAATTAAAATTTTCCCAGTGCTCCTGTTTAAATCAAGAACTGTTACTCTACCTGAGGCTTCATCTGATTAGATCCAAACATTTAGGAAGCCTAACACTGCAAGTATAATGTGATAATCAATTACATAATTACCAAAATTATAATGATTATTATATTCTGTATACACCAAATGCTATATAAATAATCACTTAAAGTGAAACCACTGGTATTAAGACTCGTTACTAAGATGAATGTAAATTCTAAACTCTATCAGAAATATTTCAAGTAGCTGAAACTCATTACTAAGATGAACAAAGGAAATTATGTATAACCCTGTTCACCAAATCACAAAATAATAGATGTAATGGAACGTAATGGACTTATGACAATCAAAATAAAAGAAATAAACACACATCTTGGCTAAACAAGAGATCACAATCTCTAAATTCCTTTGGAAGCTGACAAAATACCAAGCAGGAAAAGAAATACTTTGGATGGTTATAAGTAACAAGCAACTGAATTAATTCAAGAAAATGAAGGAATACTTTGAATACCAAAAGGACTCACATGATGTGCCAAAAGGCTATGTGCTGTATGAAACATTAGTATCAGCATTCATTTTTGAATCTTAAAATACTTCAAGTTAAGTATGTATTATGCTTTAGCAGGAAGGCTGGACTAGATGATCTCAAGACGTCCCTTCCAGCTCCAGTTATTCTGTGATTCTATGATTATTTTAATCATAAATTAATCATAACAACAGTTAAATGATCTTGTCCATGTCACTCAGAAATACAATACTCATCTGACAATCAATCTCTGACTCTCAATCCATATTATGACTTCAAGATTGTCATTTTTCTTGGTCAGAAGCAGGCTGGAATGTTCAGAGATTCCACTGTGAATCGGGTGAAGCAGGTGTAGTTAAAAGGTAGACAAAAAATAAACTGGAGATCTTAGCTGCATGTTTGCCAAACTGAACTGAGACACTTTTCAAGAAAATTATTTTCATTAAATGAAAATATAAGCCTTTTGAAGTGTTCTCCAGAGAGGCAGGTACATGCTTACTCACCCATAATGACTAGTCACCTTTTTCTACTTTTATTCTGATATACTATTTATGTCTGGTCTGGGACACCTAAAAGTCATTTAATCAAAATTAAAAGTGCTCATTCTTCAGTCTAATACTTAATTACTTCCTTTCAAAAAGCAGTTACAACGAATTTGCTCTCACCTGTGGGAGTGTTTTAGAAATAGATGTCTATTAAACTAACCAGCTTGGGCAGCTTCTCATCCACTCCATCCTTGGAAAGACTTACCTTTGGTTATGCCACTTCCAAGGGAAGTATCACACAGGTCACCTCTAGAAGTTCTGCCTCAAAGAGAGAATCCCTGGAGTGAACCATTAGCAAGTTAGCAAAACAGCATTTGCCAGGTCTGTGGCACTGCTTGCCAAAGAACTGCTTACAGCAATTCAGACTCAAAAGCAGAGGGTACTGGCAACATAAAGGGAATTTATATATGAGGAAGTCTACACAAAAATTTAGGGTAGGATGTCTTCATGGTAGGCAGGGCAAAGAATGACCATGATTTCAGCCAATAGCATTGCAGCACTTTTTGTAGTAGAGCTGGAGATCTACTCCAATATCTGTCACCCTGCACTGAAGGCATATGACTCTTCCCAGGCTCACGTCCACAGCAGCAACCCTGCTTTCCAAGTCTTTTAGGCTGTATCAGTAACACAGTCAGAACCTACTCTGCATCCCTATTCCTTCAGGGAACCATTATCTTCTCTCCATTTTCAGTGAATAGATGTACATATCTAAAGCAACTTGTGGTGTTATAAAGACTGTTTTGCAACAATTCCTTGCAAAGAAACTAACTTAGGAGATACATTCCCCAGCAATACCCTCAATAAGGAAATTCAAAGTCGGATCTATAACCCCTGCATCATCATCTAAAGAAATCTGTTTCTCTCCACTGACTACAGAGATCCTTACAGACTAACTACCATCTCAACTAAACATGTAAGTGTTTCATGGTGTCCAACATGTAAAAAATGCCAGATAATAGCAACAAAATCAAGAGCAGGCTATACATCACAAGCAAAGAACTGTCAGTCAACTTACTCTGAAAACCTTTTCCACCCTTGCAATACCCTTCCCAAAGATGGTTCCAAGTTGGTCTCCAATCCCAGCAAGCAAGAAGCCAAACAGTGGAATCCCAAATAGGGCATACAAGATGCAGAAAACCTTGCCACCAACAGTGCTTGGGGCCATCTTCCCATATCCTGAGGAGAAAAACAATTGTCAGACACTCAGAACTTACACATGGCTTTTTAAAACAAACTAATAGGTTTTTAAAAACTGCTCTTCATGCAGGCATACCTTTCTATATAATTCCACCTATAATTCCTATTTATAGGCTTTCAATGATATGATGTCGCTTTCTGGCCAAGCCACTCTCTGTTATTCCATTTTCTTGAAGCCTCAGTAACCCATATTTTCTGTAGATTCAGTCTATCTAAAATTGCCATTTGCTTAATTGATCTAGCTGATGTCACAGCACAAAAATCCCTCCATGCTGGCATGGTGCCTGCATTCTGTTGCTCCTCTTGGGCTGTGCCAATGGTTTCCTGACAGGAGTGTGATTCACCTGACAAAGCTCATTTTCAGTGGTTAGCTCATACTTTCCTCAGCCCCTCATCATACTGACTAGTTATACTGCAGCCTCCAAACTGTACCCACACTATGCAAATCTGTCCTTGAATTCTTTTTTCAGTAAAGCATTATGACTCCAGTAGGCACAGCATTTCTGTTAAAATGCATTTCTTCTTCTGTTAAAGAAGAAAAACAACAACAGTTGTGACAATAATACTTGTACCTTTTAATATAAGATCATGTATTTTAATGGAAATGTCATAGAGATTTTGATTTTAACTATACATAATTACATCAATATTAAAAATTATCACACAATCACAAATCACTGATGCAATAAAGCATCCAGAGAGGAGGAAATCTATGAAAGTGTCAGGTCCTATTCCTGCTGGATTGGTGACACTGGCACCAGATATATGTCTTTGTCATGGGATAGTTCTGAAAGAACTATGCTGACACACAATAATGCACTTCCCATAACCTATTGTCCTTTTCACAGGTGCATCCATCCCAGATTTCTCCTAAAATTCCATGAAAGTTCAGGCCATTGGATTGAGATTGACCAGGTAATCTGCTCAGTTTCTTCCTAAGAGGAGCCCTAGCAGGCCTCTGGTGGATAAAGTAAAACCATTTTCATGCCCTGACACAATACATAGACTTTATGCAGCCTATAAAAATCTCATTCATGGATAATTTAAAACAAGTATGGGTAAAAATACAAGGTCTTTTCAATAAGTTATTTAAATAGCAGATGTCAATGAATATGCCTGCATAAACTATGCCTACATAGCGGCATTTATTTAATGAGTAATTTAAAAGCTTGTCACTTGGGTCTATTGAGTAAACAAATATTAAGGGAGGGTTTTCTTACGTATGAATCAGAAATGTTTTCTTTCTTGCCACCTGCTGGTTTTGTGCTACCATCAAAAATACATGGTAATGTAGCTTAATATAGAGGAACACAGATTGTACACTCTATACAGTCACTCTTTCCCCCTCACTCTGGCAGCAAAGAAAAGGCTGAGCCAAAGGCACAGATTCTATTGTTAGAGATGATCACCACAACATGTCTCTCAACTGCCACAGGATTTTTTTTGTTGTTATTGTATTACCTGCATAAAAAACCTACAGAATTTAGTCAGATTCTCACACTTTATTGAAGGGTTATGTGACTATTAAGTTATTTGTCTGTACAATCACCAGTTTGTGCATCAATGTAATATGGAGAAGCACTTCATACAATATTTAAAGCAGAATAATAGAAAATGCAAATAAAAATCAACAATTTGCCCGTGATTTCCAAATAATTAGATCTCTTAATCTGATTATTATGACAGCACTGAAATCAATCTTTAAATTATAAAAATACTGTATAATTGTCAGCAGATTAACTTTATCAACAATGTTATTTGTTTATTCTCTTCTTCCTTCAGACCGTATTCTGAAACCCAAGCTTGTTGAACATTCTTCAAGAAAGGAATTGACTCAGACAGGAGAGATTAAAAACCTTGGCATATCTAAGGCCAACATTCAGAGATCAAATAATAAATACCTGTTACAAGGAGTAGGGTATGAGAAGAATTGCTTCCATCAAACTTCAGAGCATAAGCCAAAATTGATATACTTAAGAAGAAAGTTACCCTTCTGGGCAAATTCATCTATAATATTAAAATCCAAATTCCCAACAGCCATAAAATATTTCATTTGGTACAGCTTCATGATCTTTTTAGTGAAAATTGAGACCATCTGCATCTACATCAAGAACAGGGTTATAAAGCCTGCAAGAGTGTCACCTGTTTTCAGGTCAGCATTGCTATTCTACTCTAATTATGTAAACAGCTCCTGATACTTATCCAAAGACTCAGTACCCTTAAAACATGCTGGAGTCATGTCTTCTGCTAACAGAGAAACACACTTCAGCTACTTTATTTCTTTGGTGTTTACCTTCCTCAAATTTATGTCATTATCCATTACTCAGTGTGACTATGTATTTTCAAAAATAAAAAATAAATATACCTATAGTTGTGATAACTGTTCCAGCAAAGAAAAAGGCACCTCCAAGGTCCCAATGACTGCTGTTGTTAGAGGAATTTCCAATGGGACTGACTCCTGCATTATCAGCATCAACAGCATGCTGCAAAGAAAATACAAAGAATCAGCATTCTGCATGCCTTACTGTATCCTATGCAAGTTGGTATAGGCTCCAAAGGGAAATTTCTAGAACCATGGAAATAGCTTCAAATAGTTTTTAATATGTGCTCAAAGTATAGTAGCCTCTTCTGTACACAAAAGTTGAATATATGACCGAACTGAATATCACTAAGGTGGAAGAAAGATACAATGCATAAACAAATGACAAAAGACAAAGCAATTGAGAAGTAGAGGACCAATACCACAAATTCATCCATAAACATTGTTCTTGCAGCAACTACTGCTAAAGGAAAATTTCCTCAATGGGAACAGCTCATGTTAGAAGCAGCTAGAAAGGTGGTAAATACAAATAATGTTTGTGAAGTCAACTGAAGCTAGTCAGCAAAGGATTTAAATTCCCAGACAACCAGTAATTTATTAAGTCATTTATATTTTATGCTAACTAAAGAAAAAAAAGGCATATATATATACCCTGTTTGAAAAGAACAAATAAGATACCTATAGAATCATTAAAAACTTTGTGATCAGCTCAAACTTCCCGGTTGCCACATTACACATGATCTCATGTCCACAAATAATACAGAGACTCCCAGACAGTGCTTGAATGAAGTATAATCTAGATAGAAGCTGAGGTAGTTATATTGCTTCCTGGTCACTGTCCTATATCCCACATAGTACTGAATCAAACCAGGCAGACACATCAGCCTCCTGAATGCTGGGAATTTCAAAAAATGCACCATATTGTGCCATGGGGATATACACATTCACTTTTCATTGCAGCCTTACAGTCCAAAGGAAGACAGAGCTGCATACATCAGCCTACAAAGCACAGAAATAAAAGTCATCAGCATCTGGTATATTCACCTGAATTGCTCTAAGTTGACTTTTGAGATACCCTTCAGCATCTATTTTCAAGTTGCTTTTAGATCTCATGCACGCTATTCTCCATCATAGAAAAATTCAGACCTCACTCTAGAACAGCAGCTGAAGTGACTGCCTTTCTCTCTTCCAAATGTTCCTAGTTGAGTCTAATTTGCATA
Source organism: Cettia cetti (assembly GCA_013401135.1). Classification (NCBI taxonomy): domain Eukaryota; kingdom Metazoa; phylum Chordata; class Aves; order Passeriformes; family Sylviidae; genus Cettia; species Cettia cetti. The sequence continues at coordinate 15,131 of VZUI01058102.1, forward strand.
AAAGCACTGCAGAGGAACCAAGCTTTTCTTTTTCTGCCTCCTAACATTTCCAGCTCTTTTGTCCCATTCTGATCCAACCTCACTTCCTGTTGCTGTTATCAGCTACTCACACTACTGCCAGACCTTTTCCTTCTCTTTCTGTTATATGCTCCTCCTCCTAAATATTGCCACCAATCTTTAGCCTTGGTAGTTTTAGTGAAATTTTTGCTGGGCTCAACAAGTGAAGGAAAGTGCTACCTCTTGCATCATCTTTTTATTTGGCTTTGTTCAACATGGAACTCCCACCTATCAACACAGGTTTGACTTTTCTTATTCCATTTCTTTAACTAGTTCTCTTTTCCCTCTGATTTATGATCTATGATTTGTCATGGTGGTTTTCTATTTCAACTTTTCCTATATAGTCCATGTGCAAAGCAAGATTAGCAATTCTACTTTATCATTGCCCCACTTCTTACCTGATCATCTCTGAGTTCTCTCTTGATCTTCTATATAACGTCACAATCTCTTGTGGGTTTAGCATTGACTTTTAAACACATCCATTTAACACCACTTCTCTCTCTAGCCTTTATGATACTCTTTTCTCCTCATTAATCTCTTTCCACCAATGGCTTATTTGCCACATTTTTTTTTTCCACTTGCATTTTTCTCACTCAATTTTTGCCTGTCTTTCCAACTGACTTCATGGTCAATTGGAAAGATAGGCAAAAAATGCTAAATGCTCCTCTACTGCTCCTTTAGCTTAGGTGAGTTTCAGCTAATCTGCTTCCCAGCTTTTAGTTATTCATCACATTGCCTCACAAAAAGTGAAAGGAATAGGAGGGGAGGCCTATGGTCAAGAACAGAGACAGATACCTCTAAAAAGACCAGTACAGGATAGCCTTTTTTAAAAGTAGAGCTACTACATGCAGGGCTAAGCTGATTGTGAAACTATAGCGTGAGCAAGCTCCAGGCTGGACTGGTTTCATTTCATGTGGACAGAAAGCCAGGGCTCCTCGGCACATGTCCATATGTCAAGAAATAGGGATATAGAGAACAGATGTTTCGGACCAAACCCTTTGGAAGGGCTCCTGTACCAGTTGCTGGTGTATTGCAAGTGGTGTGAAAGCAGAGATCATTTGTTGGTTTATGCAGAACAGCATAAATCAGCACAACAGACAGGTTGCCCGTTTAAATAGGCCATGACACACTGTCAGCTACCCCGGTTGCTCTGCCAAGGAATTCGGTCTGCCCTCCCCTTGAGTGCGTGAATGTCAGCAAGCTAATTACACTTAAATCACACTTGGGTTTACACAGTTTAGCAAGTCTTTCAGGGCCAAGCACTAACCCCTGAAGTGAAGGAGTATCCTGTTGCCTTAGATAGTGTGGAGATTCTCAGGCTCCCTTCTCATCCAGAACAAATGCATTTTTTCTTTTAAGCTTCACTGACATCATTCATTTATAAATATCCAACTATTCCAATGCTGTCTTTTAATACATAGTATTTTGCATACAGCAATGTAGGACAAAAAGAGAGCAGCAAAAGTAGCGAGCAGCCTGCAGCTAACAGCATTTAAACAACCAATTTCAGCTCATGCATGAGAAAAGAATGCTTTACTACTACCACTACAAGTCCACCTACACAGAACTATCCTGCTAGATGAAAACTGACAAAAAATTCAAACAATGATGCTATAACTGGCAAGACTCTCCCAGCTCACACAGACCACAAAATTTTACAAGTTGCCTGTCTGAAACTTCAGATAGGCTTTGCAGAAATGACCTGAAATGCCACATCCTCAGGTTATGTCAGAGTAGGAAAAAAGCTAATTTCCAGAGTGCTAAACACTACGTTATCAAACCTCACATATTTAAGATATTTTAAACCAGTAGTTTCAGCTACTTTTATAGTTAAAGTATTGTTGAAAGTAACAGGTCATGAAAGCACCAAAAGGTCTTTCACACTTGCTCCTTTCCTGCTCCCTTTCTCCTTCTCCAGAGGAGCTATAAGCTCAGTATACAATAACGCAGTATTTTTCCAGTATAGTTTATTAATTGAAAGTGCAATTTTTTTTTACTGAATAACCAACTACCTATGGTAATGTTTTCTTTTGAAATGCCACCCATTTCAGGGAAGGTAATAATTTGAAATACCTCAAAGGGCTGAAATTGTCTTTCTGGATGTTCAAGTAATGGATGTATGCTAAAGCCAACAGGCAGGTAGGAGTGAAGGGAATTACAAAACTATTGAAGTAAATAAGAGTACTTGATATTATTTGCTTTTAAAAACATATTTCTGATTCACAACTTTCTGTTTTGCTCCCTATCATTGCATAGATGTGTTTTTACTCTCACCCCGCTTGGTATCAGCACACTACAGTCCTTCTGTAACAAAAAAGACATGACCTGGTGACATGGTCTGCATGGGACCAAAGGCAAATCCCAGAGCAGAAGCCCAGTATTTGTGGTGATACTGGGACAATTGAATCCTGTATTCCCAAGGAGAGTGAAACCAAACTGCATCTCAGTACACTTCATCAATTTCATTTGCATAAGCAACAAGATAGCTGGAAGCCAGTGCAGCTGATGAGGAGAGAGGAGCAAAACATACTGCTCCTGGTTTCTCTAAGAAGAAAGGTTTTTATCTGGTACACTTGTTCATGTTTCTTTAATTTTTCCAGTTCTAACTGGAGAAGTATGAAGAAGACAAATCTTTTTCAAGGACAAGTGTAATATCCCTCTCAAGTGATGAGACAATCAAAGAGGTACCTACCCTTGTATTATCAAGGAGGAATTTGATAGGAAAATTCTTATCCTTTTTTTGCCTAGCTTATGAATTCCTCTCAACAGATCCTTCTAATCCAATAAGTATTATCTCCCTCTACAATTCTGTGTCCAAGCAGATTCCTATCAAGTATACAAAAAATTGCTTTAATTGCCTTTCATGGTCTGGTATTTCTCTATTAGGATTATTAGGATGCTTCTCATTACCAAGCAGCTTTTAATAACTAATTATTTAATAACTTTTTTCTATACTCCCTAATTCTCTGCTTATTCTCACCACCTTATACAGTAATTAGGGACCCTCATTATAAATTCATATTTATTCACTTTTCCTTAACAGCATTTTCTAAGGGCCAAGGCCAGCAATTTTTTCAGATTGAATCAAAAGTAACAAGCTCTCAAAGCCCATTCCTTAAATATTTCTGCCTATCCCACAAAGGACTTTAGGAACCAATCAGCCAGAGAATGATCTACCTACACATAGAGTGATCTGATAGCCATGCATGCATTGTGTCTGAGGGTAGACCTACAGCATTCAACAAGGGATATGCACAGAGAACCAAGTCCAAAAGGTTTAGCTCCCTGCAAAGATGTCAGCTAAGCTCTGGAAGCAGCATTGCTACAGGACCTGTGAAGCATCTTAGGCTGTGTGTCTCCTACAAAGCTGGAGCAGTTCTGGATTGATGTTACAAACCAGGGTGTCTGCACCAGCTAGGACAGGACCCAAGACATCTGAATCCTTTATGCCTGTCCTTTTAGGAGGAATAGGGTAAAATAAAGATTGGGGCAGAAGCGAAGTTGGAAAAGATGACCTCCAGGTTCAATAATCAGATACTTATCACTGTTTTCCTTCACAGTTCAAACAGTCTTTTCTTGTCTTCAGCAACATGCAAGTCTTCTCCATAGTTAATTCAAAGCACTATTTTTTGCCCGCTCTATCTAGAGTTTCTAGATGTTCTTCTAGAACATGAAAATTCTTTTCCCTTGACATGGAAGCAGCCTGGAAAGAAAAGCTGGCTTATGACACTAATGAACCAAGCATGCATCAGCAAAATGAAACATCTCCACAGGATGTTACCTTTTTTACTCTACCTTCAGAGCAAAACTGGTTCAGAACACTAACACAAAGTGCCTACCCAAAATATTAATTCTTACTAACATAATTAGGCAGTAAAGCCTCACTAGCTTATTTCCAGCTCTTCTTCCTCTTCAGTTTTCAGTCTAGCTCTAATGGGTTGCTGTAGTCATTAGTGGACATTAATAATATGACTTAGTTATCAGGTGGGTGATTTTTTATATATACATATATACTGTAATCACTCACACTCCTAAATTAAACCCTGATGGACAAGGAAGAAGAAAGCAGCCTGACAATAACATATGTAAGTTCTTAAGTAGCAAGCCACTTTATCTTGCATGATTTTGCCCGGTTCGTTATGAAAGCAGGGCTCATTATGCAAGTTTTTACTCATGTACAGGGCACAGGATATATAGAAACGAAGTATGAATGCCCTTATCAGGTCCATAGGAATTACTTTGCCAAAACACAAAGATGATCTTCCTATCTCTCCTAATGATAGATAAAACCTGATCTTTCTGAGAAGTGTAACCTCCCCATTGTACACCCTGTGTGTGTTATTACAAAGGCAAGATGACTTGGTTTTGAACCCAGCTACTAAGATTACTTTATAACACATAAAAACAAAAAGAAAAGGTTTGTAGTATTTTAGCAGATGTATCCGCCAACGTTATTTTTCTTTTCAACTCTATGTCAAGTCACCTAAGTAATGCCATCTTCTGCTATTTGATCTAATAGAGACAATGCAGCTAAATGTACTTGAAGAACTTGAAGTTTCATTATCTCTTAGCATGTTCTTGGTTTCATTTACTCTAACTCTGAAAACTCAAAAGTTTTGAGATAGAACACACAATGTTGTCATTTTCTTTATCTGGTATTCACTATTTTGCCAAGCTATAGATCACCTACAACCTTAAGCAGTGTACTGGCTTCACTGCAACAAGTATCTTCAGATGCAGAAGAAATTTTGCAGTTAAGAACTTCCACCTGAGGTGGCTTTAAAAAATATGGACTGTACTGTGAAACACTTGACATAGTTATGAAAAAAATCAGATGTCACTGTGTTAGCATTAGATAGACCTGAACCAAAATCCAACAGTCAAATACAAATTTAGAATACTTTGAATCTTCCTAAGCATTTGCACTGCTTTCATCACTGTATTTCTTCTGAAGTCTATGAATGAACTTCCAAGTCTGGACTCAGCAATTCACATTTTATTACCAGTGTTAATATTTGCAATGGGTTTTTGGATCTAAATGTGAAAAGGGTATCTCATTCTCACTAAATTTTAACAGTTTCCTCATACAGCACTGTACATCTTCCTTGCAGGTTTTCCAAAGAAGAATCCTTTGAAAGACTGAGATTTAGGAAAAGGCATATATTTCTCCATCATTAGTCTTGTAAGGACCATGATACTCCCTTGGTCTTCTTGAAAGATTGTTCCAGAGCCATCTCCACAGTAAAATAATAGAAGTTAGTTCTAAGGTTTCCCTTTTTGTATTTTTCCACATTCTCCAAAGCACAGAGGTGAATCAACACAGTCATTCTGGAGAGTATTAACTGTGTTCATCTAAGAGCTTTCAGGTAGTCAAATAACATTAATTATGAATAGTTCCTTTAGTGGTACACTGCACACAGCACAGCAGCCAGGAACCATGGAGGTTGTCACGTCAGTCTGAACTCACAGCTGTAAAGGCAGTTGCAGCATTTGGTGCAATGCAGAAATGTGTTGGGCCAGCCAGGGGGATGTCACTTTCGAGATCGTTGACATGAAGTTGTGAAAGCCCACTGTTAACTCCCTGGCATTATCTTCAATCAAGTTCATTGACTGCTCTGCTGTGCAAGTCAGTTACAATCAGTTTTCTGGACAAGCATACCCAGCTACATTCCTGGAGCCAGTTTCACCCCCAGACATACAGAAGAATCCAAAGAAACTTGCTTATTGACAAACCTTTTTCAATATTTCACATCACTTGGCCTTAAGACATTCCCATCCTAAGCTGCTAAACCCATTTTAATTTACTTTTGCACGACTTCCAGTTTACCCACTGTAATGCCTGAGGACATACTGAAATCTCAGAAGATTATACAATTTGTCCAGAATATGTTTTCTAATGACAGACTATGTGTGTTCTTTATTTAATATCACCACTTTTGAGGTGAAAGAAGAAAAATATTGTGTAAAATAAAGAATTGATGTTGGTCCATCACTTGGGCTACAGAATAAGTGCTGTTACTACTGCAGTTGGTATGCAGAACTCCACAATCTGCTGAGGTGTTTTGCTTATGAGTTCTGCTTTCTGGTTGGAAAGAATGTATTTTGCATATCTTTTTCTGGTGACTATCCCACCAAGGGAATAAAAGCTTCTTGCTTTTAGTGTTTTCAAAACATGCTTTAGTCATTATGATAGGGAGTAGAAGGAAATACAGATCTCTGCAACACTGCCAAGAGAAACACATCTGAACCAACATCCCCAGATCCTGCCAACCTAACATGTTCACCTGTCTTTTGCAGACAGATCAAGGATGTGATCCAAGCCGTCCCTGATCCAAGCAATTCTACCTCCTGCTAAACTAGATTTGTCTTGTTAGTTGTAGGACCAGGCTGCACAAAGGTACAGGTACAGCTACACAGTTTTTGACTCAGAACTGACCTGTCTTCTGTGAACACAGAGCACAAGAGGGACAGACCACATCTATTTGCAAAGAAGTTCAAGCTGGAAAGTAGGAGAAGACCTTTTCTGTCACATCACTGATATTGGAACATCTTATTAAAAGAAATAAGCTTATAAATTTGATCCCTACAGAAAGGGATTTTTAACACAGCTGACTAGATGGACACAAGAATTCAGGGGATAGTTCTATGTTCTTTCAAACAGCCTGAAATCAACAGCGGAGCTCTGGTGCAACACCTCAAAGGGAACCACTGTGCTCTTGGAAGCCTGAGACCAATTCAGATCTGAAATATGAGGCTTTATGAAGTTTGAATATATTCCTTAGGTATGTCACATTTCTTATCTAATCTTGGTTTTCTCTGGGCTAACTGATAGGCTTCCACATGGAATCCCAGAAGATACTCTACTGAAGTCTTGTTAGACCCATAATACTTTCCTTGTCTAGAGTTTTAATCAATGAGAGAAATCTATCCTTGATAGATCTTTCTTGCATGTTATTACATTTTCCGCTTACCCTTGCTCACTTGATAATCATTTCCTTCAAAATTGATTCTAAAACTTATCAGACAAAAAATTCCAAAGCTTTTAAATGACAATTGCTTTCTATTTTGATTTGTATACTTCATCCTCCTTCATTTATTTAAAAATTACAACAGTTAATCTGTAAGTTCAGAATTCTGGGCTGAATATTTATTTCAAAAATCCCACCTATCATGTTCTATGTGCCTTCCCAGTTGCTATGTTTAATTTTGAAGAAAGAATTAAGAACTTAAGACCACTTGAAAATTTGTAGAGATGAAGGCATATGTCTTGCAAATCTGCCACCTCTCTCAAAATTCTTTCCAGATATTAGGTTCTGCTTTTCTTTGCACACGCCTTTCATTATTCTAGTGAATTCAATACCAATCTCTTCATTTTCATGATCAGTGACCAGACTCAAGGAAATGGCCTGAATCTGAGTTGGGAGAGATCTAGGTTGGATATCAGGAGAAAGCTTTTCACCCAGAGGTTGGTTGGGCACTGGAACAGGATCCCCAGAGAAGTGGTCATGGTCCCAAGCTGGAGAGAGTCCAAGAAGCATTTGGATAATGTTCTCAAGCACATGGTGTGACTCTTGGGGTGTCCTGCATAGGATCAGGAATCGGACTCAATGATCCTGATTGGTCCCTTCCAACTCAAGCTTATTCTATGATTCTATGGTTTACATTTACAATATTTTGGAGACATAGTTTCTTCTTCTCAGACCTTGAAATGACTGAGAAAGAGCCTGCTCTTCACGCTGCCCATTCCAAGGCCTCTGTGAACAATTTTGTTCCCCAGCAACTCAGCTGGTCAATAAACCACCGAGCTGTTTCTCCTAACTTCCAAGAAGTACTGTCTTTGTCACATGGCCTACCTGAATCAGCGTCTCCAGCTCTAGCTCTGTTACACAAACATGCTCCCGAAGAAAGTCAGCCTTCTCTGTGGCGATTGTGTTCTTCTGCCTGCTTTCAAAGGGCTGCTCCAGGGCGCGGAAGACGAGTCCTCCAGCCACGAGGTAAACCACCACCACGATAAAGATGGCCACCACTGCTCTCCAATCCATGACTTTCTGCCGGCCTTGAGAAGGGGCTTCCATGGCAGCAACAATAGTGGCTCGGGAGGAAATGGTAAATTGTGGAGATGGGTTATGTCCGTTAGTTTTGGGCTCAGGCTCACGAGCCGGCACTGGTGAGGGAACAGCCACTGAAACACAAAGCAAAAACTTTATTCAAAATCAAATGTCTTAGGGTATGACCTTGATTTTCATAAAAACTTCCCTAAATAACATTTTCAAGCTATTAAATAAATCATCTTCACATGGATATGGTTCTTCTCATCTGGAAGGTTCCATGTCTGCTTTGTCCATCCATACACAAGGGTTTGCTTTGCCCATTACGTCTAGAACTGGACAGGCCAGTTACACGTGCAAAAAGTTCAGAAATATGCAGAAAAGAATTTATGCAAAATGAATATGAAAATTCTGACTAGCTAGTATATAAATTACACATGGTGGTGTTTGGTTACAGACCTGGCAGTGATTTACATCCTTAAACCATAATACTGATAGTATTAATAGTGCTAAGAAATTGAACTGTTAATGAAAACTGATCACTACCTGACATGATATTGACAGAAACAGAAATTGCAAACCACAGTGCTATTTGGCTCACTAACATAAACTGGCCCACACTATTTACCTGGATTCAGACAATCATGAAAATGTTCTTAAAGCCTGCAAGCTTCACGAAGTTTAGCATAAATCATGTGTCAGCCAGAGTATACAAGATGTCTGAAGTCAAATTTACACGCCAAGTGCAACTGTGGACCTCTCACCTTGGGACTGAGACCCTGGATAGCCCAGATGACCTTTAAAATACATCAGAGTTAACAAGCCCTGACCTCCAGCTGCACTTAATAGCTGACCACTGTGTCAAGCTACCAAGGCATGTAAATCAAAGCTTGGTCACCTCCAATAATTCAGATGTCTCATCATCACACTTCCCCACTCTCTGTTGCTAGTGTTACCAATGGCAAGACAAGGCCGGGTTCCTCAGCATCCACTGATATAATGGTACCATTAGGATTTGAAGATGCTGGATTCATTTTAAACCAAATTCCTGTGCAATCTTACCATGGTGCAGCTGCCACTGGCCTGCAATTTCTTTGAAACCAGATTCATTTTTTGCATATAAGACCTAGATCAGATTACAGTTAAAATACAGCTACTTTAGATGCCTTCTCTGAACCTATTCACAATGTGTCTTTGCTGTTTCACTTACAAATTTAAGCAGAAAGATTTACAACATCCCATCAGAGTGGCATTGTAACCCTATTCTCTAAAATTTAAATATACAACATGATTATACCTTGAGTCTGAAGAGGGCCACAACTCTCTCCCAACAGAAACTATTTTATGATACTGAATAATTTCAGAACTCGGGTGTTTACTCCAGTCGTCTTTTCCTACAAGCAATACAACTATGAAGCATTGCATGGAGGATAGACCTTCCAGCTTACTTGATAATCAATAAACTACAGAAATCTGAAGTTGCTTTACACTTACAGTTAATATTTTGGTTAATATATGATTTAGAGGTTCCAGATACCAAATAGATTAGAAAGGATCCAGGATCAGCGCAAAAGCCTTTGTGGTTGATTCCTTTTTTGTTTGTTTTGCAACACTTTATGGCACAGCTCTTCAGTTTGATGATCAAAAGACCTTTATGGTTCCCAACACTTATTAACCAGGATGGAGTGATATCAAACTTAAAAGGATATTTTCTTTTCCCTCCAGATATATTTCATGTGACTACTAAGAACTTGAAGTGACAATAGGAAGAAGAGTGACAGTTTTAGAAAGAAGTCACACTTTTTGTAAGATATCGGTATATTTATTCTCTAAGTCTCCTGAAAGTATTATTGTTATTAAATGCAGTGTATTTCAGCATGAAACACCAGAAAAGTATGCAGAAGCAACACAAAATATTGAGGTTATAGGAAGCAGTTAGAACTTCCCTTTCTCTATAGCCAAGCACCTTAAACCTGAGTCACAACATCTCCTTACTGAACTAAATTTGAGTACTCATAGAAGTGGCTCAGCTGATGTAACCTAGTGTAACATAGTTTCCATAGAATTCATACAATTTGAGTTACTTAGATAGAGCCCATAAATATGGTGTATATTGTAAACCAACACAAAATCTGCGAGCTTGAGGGCTGATTTTTCACACTTCAAGTTACTCAGCATCAGGATCCAAGGCTCACGTAGTAAAAAGAGAGCAGAATTCATGTGACAGAATGCTGCAATTTTTTGAAACAGGTATCCACCTTATCACAACTGGCATAGTCCAGTGTAGACTGAATGAACCACTCAGTGGAAAGCAATGCCTGCCTTTGATATGACACAAATAAGTCAAGAGCTGGTATCATTAAAGCAGCATTTGTGAGTATTCTTTTCCTGTCTGCTAGAATAAATGTTTTTCTTATTCAAATAATATTTGAATAAAGTGTTAGTAACAGCCTTACAGTAAAATCATGGCCTGTTTGATTCTGTCTTCTAAAAAAAATGTGTTGTACTGATTTAAGAATGATGGGACATTCACAGTAGAGAACATAAAACATTCTTATAAATATTTTGTCACTTAAACAGCTTAGTGGATTACTGTGCTCAGCTTGCTTATCTCTAAAAAGAAGAGAAGAACTGTCTTACTTTTTCACTTTCTGCTCTTAGTAATAGCTATCCTAAGTGAATGTAGAACTGTTGATCCTAAATTATTTTATATTATATAAATAAATTCACAGGAAGACTGTACTAAGGCAGATAGTTAAGCAACTGATGTGTAACAGAAGTAGTCTTCTTACAAAGTCAATGCACAAGGCACAACTGCAGTCAATACTGCAGACATTTTAAGCAGGAGTTAGGTATTGGAAGAACAGTGTAGATACTCCATCTAGGAACTATCCCACTCTTTACAAGACAGTGGGGTTAGTGACTTAAGGACCTGGCAAGAAGTCAGAAATCCTGATTTCTAATTGGAACACTCTCTCTGTGAACCTGTACTCTCACAAAAGTGCTGTCATTTGCCTTAAACCATAGTTTCATCAACTGCAAAAAGAGAAAGTAGTGCTTACTTTTCTACAAGTGCCCTGGGAGAGTCCATTTCTGAAAATAAGATCTACATGAAATTACAGAAGGTTAACAAGTAGTTTTACTAAAGGATGAACTACATTGGCAATTCAACAATGTGCAGAGGTATACCACTTAAAAAAATACAGGACTACATAAATTCTTGCATTTGTAGAGATGGTTTAGACCATAGTTTAGGACAAACATAGAGCAAAAGAGAAGAGGACATGTTTACAATAAATGCGGAACAATCCCTACTTCATTTGTTCATGTTTTTTCAAAACAAGCTGCTGAAAGAACAGGCTTTTCTGCAAACAGAGCTTCATCCGTATGTTTGTTAAATCATATAAAAGAAGACTTTATCAGTCTCAGTGAAAGCAATGATGGATATCCATTCACAAGCATGCACTATATTAGCTGACAGCTAATCTCACAGGTACAGGAACCCTCAAAGGAACACTCCGGTGTTTCAAAACAGGCCTCATCCCAGTAAAAGGATGCCAGAGAGCAAAGAAAGGTAAATTTCTGATTTTGGATAACCTTCAAAGTGAAACAAGTGAAGACATTAATGCTACAAGTGAAATTGCAATGTTGGGATCTGTACAGTTGTTCATATCTGAGATCACCACACTATCTGCACTTGTAGTGGTGAACATCACTGCCAGGGCTCCCACTGACATGTGAAGAGCTTAAATACCTCTGATTTCTGCTAATATTGATGAGAATAGAGGAAGCAAAACTCTCACTCATCATCAAGGTGATGGGGTAAAACTTAACTGGTTAAAGTTGCAGGCAATTCCCTCCTACGGGGAGCAGAGGCCCAATGAGCTGACCAGGCCTAGCCCATGGCAGGGTGTGCTGCCTGCTGGGGCCTGGGTCATGGACATCACCAGGACACTTCCCAGCCTGGCACGGCCCTCAGGATGCTGCCCATTCCTGATCTGCCACAAAAGGAGCTGAGGAAACGGCAGCACATAGTCCAAAGGTGATCAAAAGGACTTCAGGGCCTTCAGATGTTTGCTGAGGGAACCTGGGAGTGGGTTATATTCTCCTCTCTAGTTACAGTTGAAGGGAGCAACATGGGAAGAAATAGACAGAGTGTACGGCTCCATGGCTGGTGTCATCATCAAAATGCTGGGAGTTGTGACAATGGAATGGTTCTACACAGCCTCAGGCATGCTGGCATCAGGTGGGATTCACCTCTCTCAATGGTGGAAGAGAGCCTTTGCTCAGAAACTAGTGGGGCTCACTGGCAGGGCTTGGAACTAGATGTGAGAAGGCAGAGGGGCAATATGAGGCCTGTCCCTGGGAAAAAAGAGAAGATATGAAAATAGACAGATAGAGGGACAGGGTGCTAGGGAGGGTTCTTTGCAGTGACACTGAACTGTGCTAGCCACCTAGGACCATACCTCCAGTCTTAGGGAGATGAGCCAGGGAGTCCTAACATAAGCCACAGGGAAACACCAGGCAGATATCTGAAAAGAATAATGGGGTGTTCCTCTAGGAAGGCAGCCTGGCAATCCCCAGGAGCAAGAAATTGGACAAGGAAGGCAAGAGACTGGTATAGCTGAGGCTGAGTAGGGAACTTGCTGGTTGAACTAAAAGTAAAGAGACAAATGCACAGACTGTGGAGACACGGACAAGGACATCTAACCTGAGAAGAGTATAGAGATGAAAGGATAGGGTAATGAAGGCTGAGGCAAAGCTGAAACTGAAACTTACAAGGCACACCAATAATAAGAAGGGCTTCTACTAGTATGTTAACCAGAAAAGGAAAGTCAAACAAGCCCCCTGATAAACAACAGTAGCCCCCTGATAAATAACATAGGTAAACTGGTAACAACAGATGAGGAGAAGGCTGGGGTACTCAACAACTTTTTTAGCTTAGTCTTCAGTGACAGCCTGTGTTCAAATGATTTTGACTATGAAAACATCAAAATGTGGCTTTGCCACAGTGACCTGTATCCTGGCAACTATCTTATCCAATATACTAAGAACATAGGAGATACAAAGAAACCTGGTTTTGGAGAAGAGTTTCTTAAATAGTTTAAACCAAATAATTTTTTTTAAAAAAAAAATAAAGGTCTTTCTTTTTTTTAGTGCTGTCACAATTTCTGTTGTGAAAAAATGTAAGTCAGGTTCAACAGTGTCTTATTTAGTACTTCCTTTTCTTCCACATTCCTGTGTTACACAGGCACACAGCAATGTATGTACATTTTAATGAGAGAATAATAGACACATCTAATAAAAATGCTGCTTTCACAGCAACGCAGAATTACTTAGAGGCCATATGTACTTACACATTCATAAACTCAGCAAAAGGCTTTAAGTTTGAAACATGAGTTGATCAAAAATTAAACTGGACATTTCATCTCCCATTTTAGTGGTGCCATCAAAGGAAGTAAACAAAAACTTTCAGCTCAAGTAAAAAGGTTTGTTTATGCATGTCTAACAGTACCAATATATTTTTCCAAAATCCTCACAATACATCAGGAGGTTTCTTTAAAGAAAGGAAACATTCTTCAGAAATGTTCATAGTCAAACATCCAAAATTTCCCATGAAGCCTTTCTTATGTTTCTATTAAACTAGAAATTTAGTTAGAATTATAAAGTAATCTCATCATGTAGTCCAGTTTCCCTGAGAAAATTCAGGAGTTTCCCTACAGCTTTTACAAGATCCTACATCGTGTTATTGGCACTTCTACATTCCTGTAGCACTACTTAATAAGCCAGCATTCCTTCCTGAACTAATATAGAAATACAATTTTTTTTGTCAAGTTTATTGTCCTGTGAAGTTGCAGGACTGAGCTGTCACACACCAAAGCTCAGAAATGTCTGTGAGGTGTTAACGAAGTCCACTACATCTTCCCCGAAATGGCCACTAAGAGCAGGCAGATCCACCTTCTTTAGAATGAATCATAAAGGACTGGGGGATGAAGATACTTCACTGATTGTTTCAAAGTCATATATTTATATATTTCAATCTAACTGGACAGGGTTTTTGCCTCCCCCAGTCCTTCTTCTGAAATAGCCATACACTGAATTTAACGTTAACAGGCTTCTTGACTGAACAATATGGAAAGGCAGAAATTTTGCATTTTGAGGACATGGCAAATAATTTCCACTACCTGATTAGCTTGTTATTCTACTCCCTCTCACCCCACATTCATCACTTTCTGTTGTGGTTTTTAACAGGTTTTGTAGAGAGCATCTATTTAACCAGCACAATGAATGCTGAATTTTTATAACTGGGCATTCAAAAATCTGATGCTGTTTTAGAAAGTCTGGCTTTTAGAACAAAAATCCCAGTAGACAATAGTCCTGTTTGCCTTTGTGTTTGTGCAGCATCTTTGCATGATGTGGGCTAATTAACAGGTGACATTACAGCTGTGATCAAGAAATGGGAGAAAAATCCTGCCTGCAGGCTACGATTACATATAGGGCAGAACACTAATATCCCTGTGGCAGTTGTTCTGGATTGAGGAATAAGAATAATAAGAATTGCTGTCTAGGGACCATGCGATTCATACAGTCATGGATCAAGAAAACTGTTATCAGTGCTGACATGTTTTATACAGTTTGGCCCTGGTCCTTCTGCCCATCCCCAAGGCACACAAAATGAGCAGTGAAAGTAATCACAAGCTTGCCACACAAGGGGAATTTCACCCTACTGTTTCCACAGTGTTTTGGTGAGAACTGCCACTGAAGTGAGAAACATCACTATTGCATTTACTGTTCATCAAAGCAAAGCTTGGCATATTGTTTGTTAGGAAAACATGGAGTGCCTCTGAACATAGAGCTTTTCACTGCAGCAGCACCCCCTGGGTTAAATCTAACACTTTTCCCTGAAGAGGATTCTCTAATGCAGCATTAGTGCTGCTGACTTCAGCAACATCTCAGCTGTCTGCTGCAAATGCAGTCACATCAGCAGCAAGGCATTCCATGGAGTGTGAGACACAGGTAAAGGCAGACACAGAAAGGGCAATACACATTAAACAAAATAGATTGGTTGTGCTGTTAGAAGAAAAGTATCATTGATTCCTCACAATTGCCCCTTTCCCTGAATAGGGTGGTGAGAATGGAGGAGTACCTTGGGTTACAAATATGCTTAAGGAATAAAGGCACTGTTTGCTTCCTGTTACAGGGTAATGTTAGTGAAATAGAGTAAGAGTTCATAATACTGAGTTTTCTCTGTTGGTGGGGAGAGAAATTTTAGCAATATGTATCAGAGGGAATTATATCTGACCATTGTTTTGCCATCCCTGGCAGCAACTTTGGGAAGTATGTTATACCAAAAGGGTTCTACAATTTCTGTACCATTTGTCATCTAGTGCTCAAGTAATGATTCTCAGTAAGCTTCCAAAAAAATCTACATAATTCTGCTGCATCTGTTATAATTGAAACATACTAATTAATAGCTCTTGGAATACCCCCAGCTACTTAATTAATCTGGAACACAGTTATGAGAAAACAAAAAGGCACTACTTTATGAGGTTTTTCATTCTTCTTCATTAGAAAACTATAGTTTAGGCCAAAATAAAATCTTAAATAGCCTAAATTGGAGCATGGAAGAAATTAACAAATCAGTATGGTCTGAGTTAATGTGTGTCTTCAGAAAGAGCTCTCCAGTGATGAGAGTCTTCACATAGTGGTGGTGCTGGTGGTACTGTAAATCATCAGAACTGAGGAGAACCTAAGCCTCTTGTCTCTTCCCAAAGAACTTCTTTAGTGTCAGACAAGAACTTAGTTATGCAGTAAGTAATTAGAATGAATTTTACCTTCCACAGAAGGACAATATCACTCCTATCTGAAAAAATTTTTTTCCAAAGAGCAAATCTTGAGGGAAACTTCTCCAGTTCCTACTGTCCATACTACCATAATATACTGCTCCCATTTACCTGTGCAGCAAGTGCCTGACAGAAACCAGTACCTGGCTATCTGGTCTGCATGGCAGCGTATTTCGCTTAGGTGGCAAGGTGATGGGAGCAGGGTGGCTACAGTGGTGGTCTCTGTGGAAGGCCCAGGGCTGCCCCTTTCTGGACACAGTCAGTTCCTTCTGATTCCAACAGATCCACATCAGGACACAGCTGAGCCCATCAGGGAAGCTGGTAGCACTTCTGTGAAAGTATATTTTAAAAAAGGAAAATATTGTGCAGACTTTGAAGAATGAGTGTGAGAAAAAAGTGTGAGAAAGAATCCTAAAAACACCAAGGTCAGTGAAGGAGAAAGAGGCACTCCAGAAGCTATAGGAGATATTCTCCTGCAGCCTGTGAGTTTTGGAAAAGATCGTGATGGATTTGTTATTTCCCTGGAGCTTATGGAGAGGATCACACCAGAGCAGATATTCACACTGCAGCATGTGGAGGATCCCAATCCAGGGCAGGTTGATATTTCCTGAAGTTCTGCCACCTGTAAAGAGTTCATGCAGGAGGAGGTTTATCCTAAAGGATAAAGCCAGTGGTATGGAGTCATGCTGGAGCAGGGAAAAATATAAGGAGAAAGGTGCAGTCTAAAGGAGCTAGACCCACCAAAAACCCCTACTCCCCTGCACCATGTGAGGTGGGGAGAAAGAAGAAGAATCAGGAATGAAGCAATTCCTGCTAGGAAGTTGCTAGAAGAAAGTAAAGCATTAGTTATAAATCAAATCAAATAAAATTTACCCAAGTCAAGTCTCATTTGCCTGTGATGACAACTTCTAACTGGTCTCCCTGGCTTTATCTCAACCTGCAAACTTTTCCAGCCTTATTTTGTCCCCCTCTCCTGTTGAGGAGGAGGAATGAGAGTTGCTAGGTGAGCATCTGGTAGCCAGCCAAGGTCATCTCATCACAGAAAGTTTGCACAGGTGCAATAAAGATGAGGACACAACTCAGGCTGTATTGTTCAGCAATGCTTTTCTTCTGAGTCTCACCAATTACTTGCATATGGATTTGGTGAAAGAGTCATCAGTCTAAACGCTAAGAATATCAATGCATAAATCAGGATTTAAACTACAGTGATGAACAGGAGTTAGTTACAGAGGCAGCAAATATCCTTCCAACAATAATCCATTTTCGTTGCTCTCTACTGGACCTGGTCAATTTGGAACAAAAATATTCATTTTTCCTGTTGAGTGGATTTGATTTTTTCACTTTTGATCACCTTTCATTCTAATTTTCCCCTCTCAGACATAAGCATTTTATACCACTCACTTTCCACACACATTTAAGAAAAATGGATGCCAGAAGCATACATTTGCACAGAAAGCACATATTTTCACATAAATGTCAAATTGATTAAATATTTCATGATGGCAGGAAGTGCATGCCTACGTAACCAATGAAGTAACAATACAACATGATGTCTCTGATAATTCTAAAATGCACAAGAAAACCTCAATCTTCTTGTAGATGTTAAATGGCTTGAAATTGGGTGCTGGGTAGACCTGACAGGTTGGATTACTTATTAATCTAGTTGTAATCAGTTTAACAAGTATGCAAAAGATTAAAAAGTCTATGCAATTATCATTCCCCTGAGCTATGC
Source organism: Cettia cetti (assembly GCA_013401135.1). NCBI lineage: Eukaryota > Metazoa > Chordata > Aves > Passeriformes > Sylviidae > Cettia > Cettia cetti. The sequence goes on from VZUI01058102.1 coordinate 32,812, forward strand.
TGTGTCCCTCTGCTTTGTGAGGCTATTGTAAAACACTCTGCTATTCTATAATTTAGCAATTCTGAACCTACTGTCCCTAAAGAGATATGAAAATGCATGTATCAGCAAATTTAATTTTAGTCAAGAAAGTGTAGTGAGAGAGGAGGGTCTCAGTACCATTTTCATGCTTATTTTATTTCTGAAAGACAGTGCCATTTCTAATTGTGAATGTTTTAAAGCACAGAAGAATGGCAGTTCAAGCATCTCACAGGAGCTTTCAAAGCAGGGAAAGGGAAAACTCACAATGGTGGCCTAGGAAAATAAGAAATCTGAAGGGCTAAAATCTAAGGGGCGTTAACCATAATCCCAGAAAATCTCACTATGCCAATAAATTTGTTCCTAAATTAGTTTTTGTGTATGTCCTTATTAATAGTCAATGCAGTAATCTTTTCAACATCCCACATCAATTTCCACTGCAGCTTCTAAAATACTTGCTTAATATAAATGAAAATGTTGTTTAAATTTTATGTAAAAAGGTGATGTGTAATCTCAGAAATGACAATAAGACACTGAGTAACTAAAGAGAGGGATGAATTCTTTCCTAAATCTCTTAAGAACACTCCAGGAAATAATGGATTCATCTGTACCAAGGAAGTAGGGGAACATATATTAGGAAAAAGTCTAGCTACCAGGAGAGCTAAGCATGGGAACGGCCATCAATATATTGAAATGCCTTTATTGGAAGTATCTAAGAACAGGGCATAAAATCACCTGCCAGAAATTGTCAGTGTTATCCATGTCCTGCACATCCCTGTGAATCCAAGAAGAAAAACTACCAGTGAAGGGTAACAGAGAAAAACAGCCTAATGTTGTTGTATTCAACATCCAGAATCTGTAAAAAAAAAAAAAACACCTAATGAAATTTTAAAGGTATATTAAAAAAAAAATTTTTCTCTTGACAATCTAGTCTCAACTCCTAGCAGGTAAATGGTCTTGAAATCCTTTTCCTCCTCTTCAATATAAGACAATTAATCACATCTCAACATTCCTTTTTGTATCAGTTGTGCCAAATCTCATAGCATTTCAAAAATAATAGAAAAAACCCTGTGACACTGAGAAGAAACAACAACGTATGCATTCACAATTTGCCTCATGTAAACACTGCCATAGAGAACTTAGAAAATTAATTAAATTCAAGAATAATTTCAAAAGTTCAAATTATTGAAAGCTCTTTGACATATGTGCATCAAGGATAAACAATGACTTTTCATCAATGTATTAGCAAACTTTCAGGTTCTTTTAGGGGACACTATACATTCCAGAATGACGTTCTATCAGTTACAAAATTAATAGACAGTCATAAATCAGATTCCTTTCTTTTGTTGGTTATAAAGGAAAATATGATAACCACATGTAAGCTGCTCTAAATGATTATTTACAAGAACTTCCAGATTCTGACTCAGCCTCTGCTCTGTCAGAGCTGCAGTCTGAGCGTGCTCATGAACTTAAAATGGACTGCCCAAGAGTCACTCTCTGGCAAACACAGCTTTAGAGCTCCTGCTTCTGAGGCTATGCAAATGTCAGGGAAACAACAGTAAGCCCAAGGCTGGTTTGAGCAGGTATCTGCCAGGACTTATCCACTGACATTAAAAAAAAATCTGCAAAAGTCATGGTCATGGGATGCTGGGTTACTTTCTCCTCCCTCCTCCCTCTCCCAGGCACTGCACTATTCTAATGCATACGTGACAGCTCACTGGTCAAAAGAATGGATGTGCTAAGGCAGGACATGAACTCCAGGAATAGCTGAAAGCATCAGGGTTTTTTTCTAGTTTGGCTTCAGGACAGCAGTCCTCAGAGAGGTTCCTAGCTAACACTGGCATTTGCATGAAGATGCACTGCTGCTGACACCATTTGTAGCACTACTTACAGAGCTGCTAAGTCCAGACGAATACTTGATAGAGGTTTGTCTTGTGCTGGAGTGAGATTGTACACTCACTTGCTGAGGGCAGTTTGGATTTTGTTTCCCTTGCTTTGCCTTCTCTCTCTCCTGACCTCTCTTCCACCCTGCCCTCCTCCAAATCCATCCATCTGCTCTTGTCCCTCACTTCTTTCCAACCGTGCTGGCAGCATAGGACTTAGCACACCCCTAACTCCCTGCTCAGTTCCTCTTCTCAGCACTACCTTTCCCATAGCCCCCAATACCTGAGCCCATGTTCATGTGTGATAGGGCTCATCAATGAACTCCAGGAGAATGAAAAATTGAGCAGAAGAGCAATACAATGAGGAGCAGGAAGCGCTGAGGGGAGGTTAGAAGTGATTGACAGGGGCAAGTCCCAAATATGGAACCCTCCTGCTTCAAGACTGGTGACTGTGTTTGTTCCAACACACTCATTGGCAGCAGAGCTATCATCAGCTTTATGAGGCTATTTATAGAGAAACTGAATACGGAGAAATGCTTGAAAAATTCTCACCTTTCTCTTCCTGAAAAAAGACTAAAACCAATAGATCATGCTAAAATCTGTTTCCCTAGCAATAGACTGGTAATTCTTGCTCCTGCTAAAATTGAGAGTTCTAGTTCATGCAGGTCTCTGCTCTGCCAAATAGGAAGCAAGTGCTTTTGGCTCGAAGATCTTGAGGTGTAGAGATGAAAAAGAGTTCCTGTCAGAAGAAATGACCATACCATTGCTTTTCCTCATTAGGTAACATAGAGAAAAACTGATTTTTTTTTGTCAGTATGATACAAGCACCAAGGAATAAACAGCTGCTCTCTGGTTCTCTGCAGATTTCACCCTTCAGTGAACAACAGAGAGGTTGAGCACTGAAGCTGCTACTTATCCATAATCTTCTTTTTACAGACTAAATCAAAAATTTTCATTACATCATTATGTGCTTTGTATGAAACAAGTTGTTTAGTTTTCCTCAATAGGAAGTGTCTCAGGATTCCAGCAACATTTAGGAAGAGTCTGAATCTCCCACCACAGGTTTTCAGTGTACAGAGTACTCACAGGATGATGTAGGGTAAGGGGTTTTGCTGGCATCTTCCAAATAGCCTGTCTCACAGATTCAGAAAAGAAATTCAGCCAGTGGCCTCATGGTCAGACCAAACAGCCAAGGAAACCTAAGTCTTGGAATTTAGCATAAGAAGGCTTGTGTACAAAGGGAAGGACATTCTTATTAAAAGAAACCTAGTGGTTAAACAATCAAGTGGAAGAGACAACAAAGCAAAGGCAGTGCTGGCCTTCCTAGAAGGAAGCTATCTAATCTACATTTGAAATACGATTGATGCTGGCTGTCTGCCAGAGGTACAGCCTTACAGTGGAGAGAAGGAATTTCTTGATCATCTCAGTCATGAGAAGGGGACTTTAGCAGCACCACTGACTGGATATCAGGCTCGTGGTGTCTCCCCCAATCTGACTACTGATTAGGATCTATAGAAAAGTATTTTGAATCCAAGCAAATCTCATTAGTGATTTACCATTTCAATTAAGTGATAATTTCTCAAATTTTCTGCGCAAAAGCAATAAAAGTGGAATTTTCCATGTGGCAATGGTCAGAACTCTTGTAAGAAGCACATTACTTGGGCTCTTTTTTTAGTTCACTGAAGCTGTACTATTTGCATAACCTGAGGATCCAATCTATTTTGTTGTCTTAAGTTCTTATACACATTAATACTCTTAGTTAAAGTGAATGAAAGGTTCCTAATACTTTAAAAACCTATTCTGGAAGAGGTTGAAGCATACAAATAAGACAGGTAGGACAAAATTAATCTGTGCAGAAAAGATTTTTCACAAGGAAGAGAAAGTTGCTGTTTCAAAAGCATTTATTCAGAGTAGGCATTTTTATATTTTTTTACTCTAAATTCTTTATAATATACACATTTTTCTTTTACACTTTCAGTGTGTAAGTCAGCAGAAACAACCTTTGTCTCATTTCTTTGCTTGGCTGTAACGTGGAATGCATCCCATTAATCTGCCAATACAGATGTGGTCTGATGTGACCCTAAACCAGACATTTACTGAAAATTCTCCTGGCTCCAATAACTGTATTTGACTATAGCTCCCTTAACCATAGCAGGTCCTTAGAAACTTAAAATTCCCTAGAATTTCAGATACCTACTTATATTTAGCTGTTTGATTCTCCAGCTCAAATGGTCACACTCAAATCGTTGCCTATCCCACTACCAAGTGAGAGGTTATGGGATAACCTAACTGGCCTTAAGCTGTGCTCCAGAAGGGCAGAAGTCTCCCTTAGATCTATTATCACATATACCTATACAAATCTCAGCTACCTTAAAGCCCCTTAAATGTCAGCAGATGCCTATTTTTAGAAAACTGAATCAACAAAAAAAATGTCTGGTAGCAATGAGAAATTCAGGTCACAAAGCTACATGTCAGTATCTCATTGTAACCCAATAAACAGACTATTTCCTATGAAGACAAATTAGGCTGTAGGATCATGAAGAGGTGACTCTGGTGTTGTTTCTGCAGTCGTCATGATTGCTGTTACTCAACCTCTCTGCTCAGTGCTTTCTTGTGCAATACAAACTTAGGAATGTTAACATGTGAGTATTCAGTGATAAATCTAGGTTAACCTAGAAGAGCATCTCTGAGATGTTCCCGTTACTTCCTGCATTTCAGCTGGGAGCTTCTGCAATACCATTTCTTTTGTAATTCTTTCATCAATGAGGTCTTTCACACACAGTAGCTAGTGACTGTCTTTCATTTCTCTAAGATGGAAAGCTGAAATTTGAGAGGTTAAAAGCCCTGGACAAGCTGTCAGTATGTATTTTCTGTTTTCAAATCATGCTAATGTTATTATATTACAGTATCAAGTAAAAAATAATCCAAACCCTTCAACAACATATCACTGAATCTTCAAAAACTCAGTGGCACAAGTGTAAGGTGCCAAAATCCAAAATCCTCATCCAGCAAAGTCAGTGGCATGCTGTTTTTTCTTCCTAGGGAAGAAAAGATGAGTCAGTCCTGCTGAGATATGAACATATGTCTCTAAAAAACCTAGGTACTTAAAGTCTAGTGCTTAAAGCACTCTGTTGATCATCTAGGATAGTGATACCATAATAACTTGTATTGCTTTCTAAGAAGATTCTTTAGAGTGTTGTCTCTTGTCATCTTCTGCCATCAAAACAGTCTATTGTCTTCAGCAAAAAAAAAAAGTATCACACAGTCATGCACAATACACAGATTATCAGAAAAAGAATTGAAGCAATTTAAAGTTCTATTAAATGCATCCATTTGGGGACAAAATAGAGGAACAAATGGAAGAAACATTAAGTGTGTTTCTCCAATGAAAGAATAGTCAAATAGACAGAGCATCATCTATGACAGATACTTAATTCACGAGATAAAAATATTTTGTAATATGTCCATGAGATTAGTTATAATGGGATTTAGTTTTCCTCACAGAGGAAGATCTTGATACATGCCTGAGGCACCAAGAGAAAACACAAAGATATTTCAGGGTTTTTTAAAATATGAACTATGATACATGCCTACTTCTAAAAGTCAGAAATAACATCGTGCTTGAAAACAGGGAATTCTAGTTGAAGGCAGCCAAACTCAAACTTCTGTCAGCAGATCAGACCCTGTCACACTTTGGACCCACCCTTTTGTAATCCATATTTCCTGAAGCAACTTATTTTGTCTCTCTTTTTTTTTGTTAGGTCTTTATTTCATTTCAAATGCCTTCTAAAATTTCAAATAGCAAACTCTCACAAAATGCTAGACCTAAGTATGTCTGGATTTCAAAAAAAGAAATTGAAGCACACCCAGATTTTGCAACAGATTACTACTCCTATTCAGGACTCCAGATCCTAAGTGCAACATGTTACAGGCCCTTTCATATATGCTATAACTCGCATCGTTTGTCACAACTCCAGCTTTCAGCAGGATGTTCCCTTTCCATTTTAAAAGCAGTAAAATAAAATCAGGCCAGGCTCATGCATTCTCTTCCACCTTTTCACTCCTTCATACAGGCTTTGGTAACAGATTCTATCACCCTCCGAGCTTTCATTTCAACTTCCAACACCATGATATTTGAAATATCTCACATTGAAATTTCTACTCTAACTTCAAAATTGCACCAATGTTCTTCTATGCTCATATTTTAGGACAACTGGATAACACATAATACATAATAACACATGTACTTGAGACAATAAAACAATAAAGTTTATAATAGCATAAGAATTGTATTGGCAATTAAATAAGAAGATGAAATCTGAATTCCTGGTTTTCGCATTCCCAAACCAAGGAAACAGTCCCTAAATTCTATGACTCATTAACATGGCAAGAGATACATAGCTCAATTTCGAAGTATATTTTTGTTTAAATATTCTGAGTTGATATTTCATTGTGAGAAAAGCAGTCCAGAAAGTATGTTTGGAGAATAATAGTGGTCCATGGACCAAAAATGACTGGTATTACCACCCTGAAGTGTATGGGTGTAGAATATATGCTGTTCTCACCTGTTGTTTTATCTCATTGGATAACCAGTGAGAACTGCATGGCACCTAATTTATGAAGGTCAGCAGGTTCATCTTAGAGCATGTTTCCCATTATATTATAGACAAGCAACCAAAGTATAACCAGTGTCTCAGGAACTGGGATGTAGGCAGCCTCTGTTTGACAAAGAAAGGGTCCCAGGATGTTTTTTAACTCCTACAGAAAACAAAGACCAGAGATATTCCTATGAAAAAAGTATTTTAAAAGGTGTTATTTAGCCTTTTGCTGAATATCACCTCTTTTACATAAAACTTCTATATAAAAAACAGACAACTGTTCAGCATTCATATTCTCTGCTTCAGCCTTTGCTATTACACTGAGATTATTATAAATGAATGGTTAGGCCCTTGCATCCACTGAGCTCTTTAAGACTCTATCTTGAATAGTGTGTTGTTTATTCCTTTCTTATACTGACCTCCTCATTTTTCCCTTCCCATTTCACTCCAGGTGCTTACCCTGTTGAGAGCACAAAACATAGGACCTCTGCTTTCCCAGTAATTCCAGACTCTCCCTTACTCTCAACTCAGTAAAGCCTGCGGCAGCAACACAGTTCTGTTAAAATGAAGAATTGCATTTTGCTCACACTGAAGTGAGTGGTAAAAGTCCTAGCCCTGGATTAAATAAAGAGGGTAAGAATCAAACTGTATCGCCATATATGCACTCTTCTGTCCGAAGCTGATACAGTCCACACGCTAGCTACATAAATCCACATAGATGCCAAAAGCTGAGCCAATACCTGCCCAATTACAACTGGCATCATATATCTTCATCCCAAGAGCAAACTCCATTACTTCAGGTAGCATCAGTTTTTTCAAGAGTTGCCCAAAGGACTTTTCTGTCCAAAAACTGTTAACGGATTACTCTTGTACATACATGGCAAAAAAGAGCATTGGTATTCTTCACTGAAATCATAATCCTGTCCTAACCTCTCCCACTGATGAAAATTTTATTGTTCTTCCTGTCTTAGGCTTATGGCTTCCTATTGCCTTTGATTTTTTCATTCCCTTTTCCTCACACTACAGATGACATCTTAATGACACCCTATCCTCCATCTTTCTTACCTTGACTAGAGTTCAGTCTTCCTTCACTACTCTAAGAAAGCTGCTGTCAACTCTTTTGCTCTGCCACTTTCTTGCTACTAATTTTACTTTTCCAAATCCTTCATTTTACCATTACCAGGACATCCTAAACACAAACCATGACAAAACTAATAGCTGTCTGCTGTCTTTCTTTCTCTCCTCCTAATTCAATTGTATATTTCTATCCCTTACCACACTGGCATCCACAGTACTCACCTGTCTTATCTACAGGCTCCACATAGCCTTTAGTAAAGTTCTGATTTTTTTCATTCTCTTCTATTTGTTTTCCAAATTCTTCAAATTTTCCACCATACTGCAGTTGGCACTATTGTGCCTACACCATGCACTTCCAGGAGTGTCCTCCTGTTTGTTCAATTTATATCCTCCTTCAGATATCTCATATAAGTAAACTTCCTGCAGTGTTCTACAATCCATACTTGCTAGGCACAGCAGTGTCCCAGTCTATCAAATGGGTGGGTAGAGTAGTCAACATGAATTTGTGACACAATTAGCACAGGGTCAGTAGCCTCTGACCATGGCTACTGGTCATTACTTTTTCACACATTACAGCTTCCCAGAGCAATCTGCATCTACTGAGCAAGTAACAACCAACTTGCTGGTGCAGAATGATATTGTCTAACTCACAGTTGCATTCTGCTCCTTTTTACATATCTTCTTTATTCTACTCAACTATGCTTTTCTAATCAAGTTGACCTTCTGCATTGGTCTAGTCAAACAATAGAACAGAAAAATCAGGTACTGCAGCAATTTGTAATACTTCACCAACAGTGTCAATTTAATTTATACTGAGTACTGATGTTGAAGATTTTTCAAACAGTCATCAAGGGTTGGTCCAATCCTGATACCTGCATGAAGGCATTTGAGATTCAGCTCATTGTCCCACACAGAGGTGTCCAGTGCTGCTTGAGATGTCTCAGGAGAAGTGAGAAATCCCAAGGCCAGTGACAAAGGACCTATGGAAGATTTGAGTCCCTCTGAAGCAGCAGCTGGGGAATAACAAAGGTGTTTAGGTGTTTAGATATTTCTAATGGGAAACTCCATTGACTGTTCAGTGTCAGTAAAGAAGTGTAAGTGATACTGGTTTCCTCTAGTTGTAAAGTGCAAAGACAACTTTATCTCTTAATTGATGTGATCTGTGTATGATGACAGGCTGTTTTGCTCCCTCCTAATTGTTTTAGCATTTAATTGCAATGCATAAGCTCTTCTTTCAATAGCAGATTTTAGATTGCTCTAAACAAGTTAATTATATTTCACAACACCCTTGTGCATTAGGGAAGTATTAATATTCCTGTTTTGCAGTCTAGGAAAAAGAGAAGACAAGAAAGGGTAAGTGGCTTCCTGAAGGTTAAACAGTGTCACTAGCAAAATTCAAAGAGGAACTCCAGACTCTCAACCACGGTTTGAATTTCCCACAGACCATTAACTCCCATGCTAAATGTAAGGGTGGTAATAAATACATGATTTTTGAGTTTCAAACTGTAAACAGTGCATTTGTGAAAGGATCAGGAACTTGAATGAAGACTTCAGAGTTCCAAAACTTTAGTGTTGAGGTAAACATTGAGCTGGATATCCAAAAGGCTCTGACAATCCATTCCACTGCATTGACAGCAGAAACTGCAGGCACAAAGAAACAAACAAGACTGAATTCCATTTGCTCCCTGCTAAGAGCATCACAAGACATCCTCTCCTTGAAAAAGACATCTCATCCTCACCCTAAAAGACAGTCACACTTGGGGATAATTTCTAAGCCTATTTGAAACTGTCTCATCTATTTATTTTTTTTTTTCTACAAAGAAACATCAATTTTAGGTAGATAATTTCTAGGAAAAAAGTTGATATTGCTGTAACATCCAGATGTCTCAGACAGGATGAGGGACATACTGTTTTAGGTACTATATAAAAATATATGTGCAAAGATATTATGAGCTAATTCAAGCACAGAAAACAGGTGGGTGTAACAAACAGCAGGAGGACTGCAAGAAAGGAGAGGTATGAACAACAATTATGAGAATTAAAGTCTTCATATGCTGCTAAAAATCCAGTCTTATATTCTGGAAAGTATAGATGAAAGGTTGTATGAAGTATGAAACTGAAAATCTGGTCTTTCACTAATTTTAGTGTTATTACTGTTTTACCTGAATTGGACCTAATGTGAGAAGTGACAGTAAGAGATTGGCAGATCAAATGTTTTCTGATTGAGTGCATACATACTGATTCCACCAGTAACACAAAATAGCAAGTTTGTTTTTTAAAATGTGAGGACAGGTACTCTGATATCCTTTACTCTTACCCAACATGTCCAGTGCTCCCTAAAACATCCTTGAAGTACCTGCTGGGGGCTTTCTTAGTAATTTCTTACCCTATTCATTCACTGAATATAAATTGCATGGGTTTTAATCAATATATATCAAATTCTAGGGCATAATTCACATTGGATTGTTAAGGATGAGTCCCAATGACTTTTGTGATTGAGTTTAATCTGTTTGTTAAGGGGTTCATATAGTTTGATTGCCTGATGTAGTATGGGGACTTCACCATAGGAATATGGAACCTATACACTTCCAGATTAATGAAATATTTGGTTTATCTAGAAAACACACTCAGTGTTTACATGTAATACAGAGATACACTTTATGCTCAAGACACATGAAGATAATACACAACATGTTAAAATCACAGTTTCCTCTCCCAGCCTTGCTTGTAACAGTTTAATGATTAAGAAATCACTTTCCCATTACCTGTCTGTCAGAACATTCTTCATGTCAATTCTATTCTTTCAAACATCTTCTCTCCACAAAGTCTTTCTATGCTATATTGATCTTTGCTGATGCGAACTGAGAATACCAATTCTATGCCAGATGAAAGTTACCAGTAGCCCTAACCTACTTATCTATGTAAATATTTATAGTTTAGTCAGCATTATGGAGTTGAGCAATAATTCATTTCAATGACTATCATTCTGACCTGGGTCCAAACCAGAAATATCATCAATTCCAAACCAGCCATATCTCCACAAAAAGGGTCCCAGCCTTCAGAGATGTGCATAGTTTCTAGAAAATATTCCCTGGAACAATCAGTCTTTGAGATGCCATAGCTCTCACCTATGTCCTTGGGCTGCTAGCTTCCTTACCAGGAGCATCAGTTGATCTGTTCCAAGCACTGTTAGCACCAGTTATCACAATTCCTACTAGACAAAACTATGGAAACTGCACTTTTCTGGCTGTCAACCAGAACAGTGCACAATCATAAAATACACTCTGGAATGAGCCTGGTATTACAGTGGGAATACTAACTGGATTAGTAACTGGACATGAGCTGCACTCTAATATTAGGGCTCTTTGCATCCCTTAACCACCAACTTTCCTCATTTCTTCATTTCTTTATTTCTTCATTTCTTCATTTCTTCATTTGTCTTCTATTGATCTTTGCATCTGAGAAAAGCTACTTCAGCTCTTAACTCCAGAGATACCACACAGGATGCAAAACATAACAGCATTCATGTATGTGCAGAGAACAGACTACATATGTGATTGTAAATCAAATTAATTTTAGACCTTTTAGTTATTTCATGAAAGTCATTGCTAACATTTATATCTACATAAATATATTTTTTGTTTCAAAAATAAGAACTCTGATCTACCTTCTACACACATAATTCATCAGTGGGACTATGTGAGTACAATGTCACTGCACTGTTCCTCCGTTGGTTAAAAAATTGGGAGTTAGCTTTTCCATGCCAAATTGCCTTTTTTCCATTCCACCAAATTTTATCTATTTTCTGAGTCTCTTGGAGAATTAGAAAATAACTTTTTTTGCTTCCTCCTTGGCAATACATGAGGATCCTTTCTGTCTGCCTAACAAAGTCAATACACTGAGGGGAAATAACTGGTAGGATTCTAAAGTTTTTAGCAGGCATTCAGCTTGGTGGAGAGGAAACCTGCTGGGTTTGGGGTCTCTTAACTGCTACAGTACTCTGTGGTTTTGTCACATCAGTAAATTGTGGCCAACCACCTGTTGGATCCATATGCTTTAAAGCTGATTGCCAAGCAAAGGAGCTACACACAGAATGTAATTCGTACATCCTCCTGGATGCTTTGTCTGATAAAAGAAGGAAAGAGATTTTTGCATTAAAATACATTTTGCAGTTCATAAAATGAGTTTAAATCAAGCTGCAGCAAAACCACATTAGAAAAGCATCTGGGTAGAGCAAGTTTTCACCACAAAGAATTTAGATCCTAGCCTAAGGAATATACTGTTATTTAAATAATCAAATCTCTGTTAGCACTACTATCCATGTGTTCATTAGGAGGATGAGGGTGGAGGAGGCTGATGTGTTGATTTCAGCCTTCTCTAATTAAAGATGTACTAAGACTTAAATTAAACCTGAATTGTATGTACAGCCGATTGTTCTGCTGTATTTCTTCTGTAACATGAGAAACTGTTTCTAATGTTTCATTTTGTAAATATGAGAGAATGGAGGATGACAGGCAAATTGACCACTAAAACCAATCCTGTGGAATAAAGAGGAATAATCAAAGTCTGGGATATCAATTCATAATTCCTGCAAGCACTGCTGTACAGCAACTGGCAGTTCTGCTGCAAACCTGAGCAATGGCTTCAAGTTGGTCTGCTCCTGTACCAATGCACAGAAATATGACACACTAGTGTACAAATTATCAATAGAGTTTTTTCAGTCACTTCTGTAAGATGCAGACGAACCTCCTCCCCATGTCAGCCAAGGAGATAATTTGACTATGGTTTATTTTTAAATACTACTTGGATCATCTTATTGAAAACCACTGCACTGGCGTAAATCTCATTCCACCATCACACAAACACATTCCCTAAGACTGTGTTCAAATGCACCTATGTAGTTAATCAAACTATGCACTTGGGCTGATCAGTCATTAATAGGATACAGTAAAGAGTGTAGGTCCCTTTGGGCTCCCTTATTTAATGTGTCATTTTATACCGTCCAGACTAAAGGTCTGTCCACACTAAAGATTATATTGCTGCGGCATTCTGCTCCTGACAACAAACATGTGCCATCGAGGAGCCCTGAACAAGCACTCACATCTGTGTCCACTCCTGTACCACCCATTTAGCAGAGACAATGATCACTAGAAACAACAAAGGAGCCACTGATAAAACAAACAATGCTGTGAGCCAGAGATCTTTGCCATGCTAGCCAAGTTTGCCTTGAAAATACTCAAGCAAAAAGGAGAGGGGGAGGCAAGATATCCAATATAAAACTGTAAAACTTACACATAGAAGAGGCTTTAGCCATGCAGCCACCCAACCCCATAAATGAGTAGCATTTTCTAATGCACTGCTACAGGACTGAACAAGAAAGACTGAGCTGTGCTCATGGGAAGCAGACAAACATCCAACGCCTCCTCCCATTTAGAGTCACATAAGTCTCCTATGAGTCAATAGACACAAGGAATAATAATAATTGTTATTACGGTAGTAATGATAGTAATAGAGAATCACCAACCTTGAGGATCCCAGTTCACCTGTTTTCTTGGATTCTCAATTGGAAATTTCATCGCTTCCTTTTTGCAAAGGGAGTAAAAAGAATTAAATAAATTCCCAACCTTCCTGTCTCGATGCTGCAGTCAAACAAATTAATTTCAAATTATAGGGAGTCTGCGCTGTTTGACAGAGGGAAACTGGTGGTTGCCAGGGAAAGAAATACACAAATAAATCGAAGAAGGTGGGGAAGGGCGGGCAGGGGAGTGTAGTGCAGGGGTTTGCAGGCACCCCAGCACAGAGGGGGTATAGGGGATGGACTGAGGACGGGAGAGAATCTGGAGGAGCAGGAACGGAGCAGACAGAGGTAGGCAGCGGGTCCAGGGTGCTGCTGGCTCCTGGGGAGGCTCCCGCAGCTGTTTCGCCCCGTCCACCTGCAGATGTCAGGGTGGCGGGGTCCCCGCTGCAGCGCGGCCCCTCTGCTGCGCCCACCCGGGGGAACCCGGGCTGGAGAGAACGCAGGCTTGCAAGGATCGGGGAGTCGTCCAGCCCCCCACGCCCCCAGAGACACCTCCCACACGTGCACAAGCTCCCTAGCCTCAGCCATCCCCCAAAAATGAGCGCACCTCAGTTGAGCCCCGGGCACTAGAGGGGTAGCAAAAGTCAGCCGTGGGGCGTGAGCCGCAGCAGCATGGCTGGGGCGAGGCAGGGGCGAGGCTGGGACCACCCCGGCTCAATGCAGCAGCAGCCTGGCTCGCCCAGGAGAGCCGGAGCAGGAAGCAGAGAAGGAAGAGGAGGGAGCCACCCTATAGCTTTGGAGGGAATTCACGGAGCCCCTCTCGGCACTGGCATAAAAAGGGGGTGGGGAGAGCCTGCGAGTCCCTTTGTAAGAGGCAGTGGCGGGGTGCCTAGGGAGGGGGCAGGCTCCGGCTGTACTCACGAGGTATCCTTCCCGAGAGAGGGATGCAGGCTTGTTTGGCGGAGTTTGCAGCCGGAGACACGCTCTACTAAGCTACGAGCAGCAGTAGCGGCGGCGGCAGCACATGGCAGGAGTACGGCAGCATCCAGAGGCTCCGCAGCGCAGGGGGAGGGGAAGGGCAGGGGATCGTCCGAGCCCCCTCAGGCTCTGGGGAACAGCCAGGGGACTCCTGCTCCCCTTTCTGTCCTCGATCCGTACTGTGGACAGGGACACTTCTGGTCAAGGCAATGCCTGGCACAGCCGGGCTGTAAGATGTGGTCAAGCTGCAGGGAGGGGGCAGGAGGCTGAAGGCCCCTCGAAGCCCCCGTAAAGCTCCCGGGGGCCCTCAGAGAAAGGGAGGACACTTGTGCAATTACCAGGCACTTGCTTCTTTCCAGATCTGCATTCTCCCTCCTCTTCTTCGTTCTCCAGGCTTTCCCTCAAACCCAAAACAGGCTAGTAACACCAGAAAGATCTCCAGTTCCAGTTACAATACGTGCCCCAGCTCCCCTCCCTTAGCCAGGAAAACAAAACCCCCAGCCCCTCTGGGGGCCTGAAGGAAAACTGTGTGAGGTTAACCCTGTCCTGCCTATTCTCTTCCACAGTGGAAATCAACTCTTTGTGTGAAGGGGATCATCCACGGGGGATGGTTTAGTGGAGAGATCCACAAATCCTCGCATATCATGATCAGAGATTCATACCAGAATCAGTCCAGAGGTCCATAGACCTTCTGAATTTTCAGGAAATGTGGTTGGGATCTAAACCTGGTGCCTGTGATAATTTGTGCCCTGTGTTTTTCCCTGTACTTTTTTTTCTCAACTGCCCTTCTTCTGTTATTCTTTTCTATCTGTTGCTTGAATGTTAGCTAACCTCATAAAACCAAAAAGGAGAAATCTGCCCTGGTGAAGAAAAAACAAACAAACAAACCCAAAGCAGTCCAAAATGTGTGACTCTCCTCAGGAAACTGTTACTGTGAAGGTTGGCACACTCTTTGCACATCCACGTTGTGAAACTAAATCCCTGCTTTTTCCCAGTCTTTGTTCAACCCTAAACAGGAAGAGGAAATCAGTACTAGAGAATCCACACTTTCATTTAGTGGTGGTGTGCAAGGTGCTGTAAAGCAGCATGTAGTTTGAAGGAACTAGATGGAAGTAATGCTGCAAGTTTTCTCCGGGGAGGTGCTAGGAGTCTCTCCTTCCCCTAAGCTGAGCACCCCTGTGGATCTTGTTTTGTGCATTACAGGAGGAGGAGGGAAAGGCTGCTCTAAGGGAGGACATGGTGAGAATGCTAATGAGCCTGCTCAGTCAGACTTCAATTTGAGATTATTGTAATGATGACATCAGGAGCACAAGGTATTTCCTTTGCAAGCAAACCATGATGCATTCTGAACACGCTTCGGGATTTCTGTTGACATTATTTCTGCAAACTGAGTGGGAACAAAAGTGAGGGTAGCCTTTGCTAATTGTACTGTGTAATTGCTTGAATTATGGTTGCAGTAACCTAAAGGCTTCAGAAGCTTTCTGAACCCCCAACAAGATCAATTATCAAATATGTATCAGTAAAGAACAATTCACATATTTATACATATACATGTGTATATAATATATATAGGTGTAAATAACTTAGCATGCAAAAGTTTCCAGTTTTATAACATCTTCCTTGTACATTACTAGAGAAAAGCTAACATATAGACCAACAAATACCACTCAATTGTGCCACTCTAACCCAAGCACTACCCTGTCCCTCTGCCATAACTATCGGCAGTTAACTGATGAAGTGTGCATTCTGCCATAGACACCTGCCCACTGAAACTCACCTAAGATAACAAACTGAAACAGTCCCCTGATAAACTGACAGCATTAAATTCCTGCTAAAACATGCATGAAGTCTATAGTCTGAAGGTGAAATCTTCAGGTTTATTACCAGAAACACATCTTGATTTTTGCTGTCTAAAGAAGAGGAATTGTCATGAAAATGGCATGATAGAGACATCTCATTTTTTTTGACTTACTGTAACACTAAATAGATAATAATGGCACAATACCATATTCATGTTTCTTGTATCCTCTTGATGTTCCCATATTCCAAAAAAATGTCTGTAAAGCTCTACACACTTGCTCTACCAATATGACTGAAAAACCTTGTGGCAAATCAGTTTTGGGATACCAGATACATAAATGCATGATATCATGTAATTGATTTGCAATTTTTTTTTAACTGTGTTATTATCATGGAAAACTTGCTCAATTATTTCAATGCCTCAAACCTGCAATTTTATTGAGTGGGCCAATTTATTCCCAAAGTAACTCATTTAAAATCAATGAGGTTACTCCAGAGATAGATTTGGCATCTTTCGCTGACAGCACATCTGCTGCATAGAAACGTAACTATTATCTTATGCAAATAAAAGGCCTTTCACCTCTCAGTGATGTCATATTCTTATGACAGGGAGAACTGGTGCCTTGAAGCTATAGTGTTTCAAGCTGTTACTCTGTCAGCTTTTATAAACTAAGTGGATTCAGTAATGTTCAATATTTAAATGAAAGACCACCAAGAAAAAGAAACCTGTTTTAGTACCTGGATAAGAATTTTCAGGATTTGACTGGTCTTCCAACATTCTTACTTCTCATTCAGAGTTTATTGCTCAGACTTAATGTCCTCAGAGCTGAAGTTAGTTGAGAATCTGTGCCTTAAAGGACAGGGCCTGTGACAGGCCACAACACAATAGAAAAAAGGCTTTCTATTACAAGCCATCTCATTGGAAAAAGAATAAAATGCTAAGTGCCCTTTTACTGTTCATTAGTAATACGGCATGAGTGATTTAGAAATGAATTTGATGTAATTCAAAGAAAGCCATAGAAAAACATTCATAAATACCTCTTATGCCTACTTAAATCTAGTGAGCAGGAAAGGAAAAATGACTTGATCCTTGATTGTAGATGGAAATCATCTGTAACTTGTATGTTCCATTTCTTAGATGCTCTGAAAAAATGATAAAGGTCTAGACAGTCTTTGTGTCTTCCCTTAACAATGTACTCATTTGTGTATATAACTGTTCGGTTTATGGTTAACTATATAGTTGTTTGAAATCTGTATTTCTAATTGTGAAAATTATTCTTCATTCAGTTTATTGCCAAAGGACTGTTGTTATTTACTCTGAGACCAAGAGAGCAATTCAAGTGATTTGCACCCTGTTCTTTATATTCTATTGACCCATTCTACAGCAGTATTAATTTGGACATGATCCAGTGCAGAATCCTTTTATAATTTCTTTATTCTTTAGGGAGCTTTCTGTCAAGGAGAACATTTAAAGCCCTCACTTTAGGATAATCTGAAAACTTTTTGTTCATATCATTTTCAGAAGGTTTAGTATCATTAGGAATCAGAGAGTGAACTAGGAATCAAGACTGTGCAAGGAAAGGCAACCTGTTATTTTTATTGTCTTCTATTGCATGTAGTTGTTATCACTTTTTAAGTTATAGCATGCAGTGCCAGGTTTTCCTTATTTCATGGATTAATCCACAGAACAGAAAATTTACTGATTGGCATAAATGGTTTCAGTGAAAACACTGAATCTGCCTGAGGCAGATACTGCACATTAGCAATAAACCATGCTGGGATGGTACCACAGCCTGTCTGAAGTTCCTTTGGCCAGTGACACTAAATAGAATACACTCTGATCCTGCCTCTCACATCCTAACACATCAATCATCTAAGTGCCAGAAGATGGCAGGGGGTACATGGTCCACAGTTTGCAATCATTTTCACCATTCTTGGCTCTTTTCTGGTACCCATTCTTCATTAGCCAGACTCCAGCTTTCAGACAGGTTTTATATCAGTCCCTTGTAGGGTCAGCAGGGACTATATTGTAGTAGTTCCCTCACATTTTTGTTCTATTTGAAAAAGTGCATGCACATTATTAGTGTATTCGTATACCATAATTTTTATATATATATACTGTAGAATTTTTTGCCATGTAAGAAAATATTAACTGAAGCTGCAGAGTACTGAGTCTGAACCCACTTACATCTGCTTCACATTAGTTTAATTTGACTTCAGTTCAATTACTCCCGCATCATACTCATGAGAGAATTACAATCTGGCTCTCAGTTTTTCCATCATGTCCCTGAAGAATGCTCATAAGATCAAAGGCTGATACCTGACAAAAATAGCAAGCCTGATTAATAAAAACAAGCCACCACGTTCATTTTAAGCAGCACTATTCTCTTCCCTCATGTCATTTTTCTAAGATTTCTTACTTGATAGATACATGAAACTCTATCTTAGCCAGCTGATAGCTTTCCTCCATATTAAACAGGAAATTCGGGAGTTAGCTTTCGAAGATACCTCCGTTTCTTTGGCATTAACGCCAGCAGCAGAGCCACGAAAGGAAGGGCGGAGGCAGGTGGCAGGAGCCAGCCTGGCCAGCTTTCAGGACCCTGGACAGGGCCACCCTCTGCCCCTCTGCCGGCCCGGCCGCCTGCTCCCCACGGGTCCCGGGGCACCGGGGCTGGGAGCGGCCGGGGCTGGCTGCGGACGGGCGGCAGGGCTGCGAGCCCCGCTGGGCAGGAGCGTCCATGCCCCGTGTGAGAGCCCCGCCTGCCAAGGCAATGCGGTGCCGGTGCAGTGGCACCTTCACTTTGTGAAAGGACGCAGCAGCAGGCACGGGGGAAGCAGTAGCGCACAAAATACCCAGAAAGGGAAAATGAAAGGCAGCAGATGAAGGGCGATCAGTCTCAGGAGTATAGGGACAGAAGTATGGACAACCATGTCAGCGATGAGGTCAGGAGGAACAGGAAAATACCAACACTTGTAATACAAATGAAAGATTGAAGAACAGGTGTCTTTGACATGAGAAGGGTAAGGATAAACAGGTGGGATAGATTCCCTAGCTTGAATACAAAATGAGGCGTAAATGAACGGAAGGGATAAATGAGTGGAAGAAATATATTAAACCACACCTTCACATGCAAGGTGCAAAATTGTACTGCTTGAGTAGAAAGGAAAGGAAAATAGAGCCAAACCCTCCCCCCACCCCCACCATAGTTTTATATATATGCTTGTTGCACTAATGTCCCTTTGTTTAGAACCTCCAGATATAAGAAGAAAAACCTAGAAAGCTTTGTGCTTAGAAGACCTAGAGATCTTGGGCAAGAGTTCAGATTATTTTCTGTGTTGCTGCCTAGCCTGCATATTTGCTTGTTACTCAGCAGGACCAGTAGAACTAATGCAGCCACATGGAAGAATGCTTATCCTGCACTCTGACCTTACCTCACACATGCCCCACATGATAGTGGCCTCTTCAGCCAGTGGGGCAGGATCAGGGTCCATACACACCAAAGACATTGATGCTGGTCTCAGAACCATTGTTTTACCTCCCATTTTGACTGAAAACTTCCACATTTCTTAGAATCAAGTCTTCCGCTAACAGCAGCCGTTCCTTTCAGTATTTTGCAATGCAGTATATCATTTAGCAGCCTGTTTAATGTGGGGATTAATACAGGTATAGAACAGTTAAAGTAGGGAGAAACAGTCTGCACAAACACCATTCACTGTGACCAGTCCTCCTATAGCTTTCAGTTGTGCCTACTTCTTTTCTACTCTGAACAGCAAGGGAAGTTTGAGCATATACTGAGCATTTGAAGGGCTGACTACAACTCCTGCATTAATCATCATCACTTTTACAGTACTCAGAAGAGCTTTACTACTTTCTAAATTCAGTAACATATTTCTCACACGGCTCGAGTAGTAAGAAGCAGTTCCCAAAATGTGAAAGCAATGGAATTGAGATTGGAGCTGTGGAATAAGAAATGAGATGAGGCTTTCTACTGAGTTTTACTCCCAGCACTGCCCCATGTTTTGCCTCAACCTTGTAGTCCAGGACATGCATTTTTTTCAGACAGATGTAGAAGTTTTGCAATTGTTTGGAAGGTCAACAGTGGGAATTGCCTGTGTCCCTTAATCTGCACACCATTGCCACCCTCAGTGTAGGAGCTCTCAGGGGAAAATTACTTTGAAACAGGATGATATTTCAAGCAAAATCAAATTAATAAATTATTATTCTGAGAGTGAGGGCTGTGTTCTGAGTGTAAGTTAGAAATAATCAATATTAATAGTAGGAACAGTGTGTCAGGCAGTATAACAATCATGAAAACAGCTCATGACTGTCTTAATATACTTGCAAGGAAAAAGCTATTTCTGCATTTCTGAAGATGCGTAGCCTAACAGTAGGCGCATCCCAATTTGAGTTTCTACACAAATTGTGCATACACATACATCTAGAGTCACAAAAAAACCCCAATACCAACCAACTAAAGAAAAAAATCCCTAATAAAAACCCATGAGGAGAATCTAGTGGATTTGGCAAAAAGAGAACAGTGAAAAGATTAAATTCATCCTAATGTATGTCACCTTCTAGAACAACTACCATTCTCCATTTCATTAACTGTTTGATAGCATTTTGTGGGAGAAGAGGTAGTGGAATTACAACAATTTAGATGCAACATGGCAAGAGAATGCAGTGTTATTCACACATGGCATATTCTCAGCAAAGTGAGAACCTCGCTGTGAATCAACCCATAGGCAGTGACTTCTCACAGTTAGCAGATCTGCTGCAGCCTACAGACCAAGAGGTGACATGGATTTCATTCAGCTACCCATCAAAAGAAATATGCCACTGTAACTAATTATAATAAGGTTCTGGACCATTTATATTCTGGTAATAAAAAGGCAAAAAAGGAGTTTATGTGATTTGGGAACCATAACATATCTTTGAAGATAACATTTCTTCATGTTGAAGAATGAACAAATGTAATGTATATTAATTTCCTAAGCTAACATTTGCAACTTGTCTGCAGGCAGCCTCCTTTATACATTTGCATTTTGAATGAACACTTCCTTTAAGCCTCTTATGGAGTAATTCAGGAATGCACCCCTACAGCTCTAAACCAGCTGCAGCTACTTCTGTATGTAATACATAGAAAAGCCTTGAGACCTTCTGTTTAAAAGGAGCAATATAAACCACTATGTATTTTTACATCTTTACATTGTATTTGTCTATAAAGATTCCACTTAGTAATTCTAATCTGTCTTTTTACTTTATAAAATAATGTGATGTAGGCAATATCTAGATCCCAGAGACTTAACATTATTGAATAGTCAGATCAAAATTGCTTGTATTATAAAAGGTATGTACAACTCAGAGTAGCAGTCTGAAAGCACTGGATTTTTTTTCTTTCTTTCTTTTTTTCATTATCTCAAAGAAGTAGTTTCACGAGCTCCCAAAGATATTTAGGCAAACAACTTTGAGTCAATGACAGTTAAGTAGGCATCTAAATATCTCACAGACCTCTTAAGCACATATCACCTAATGCATCAATACCATAACCATACTAATGGAATTACAGAAGGAAAGAATTTAGCACAGCATTCTACTGGCCAGCATTTTGAGTAAAGAAAGGTGATGGAATGAAGGCTCTTCCATCGCCATAATTCTCTATCTGCACAAAGTTATAATGGTGGACACCATTGTCAAGGAGTTCAGAAGTAGTGCACAGGTGTACATTTATGACATGAGTTTTCTGAATGCTGAGTTGGGATTAGAGCAGCTGTGGTTATAAAACTGTTTGCATAAATTAGACATAACTAATATTAGATGCTGCTAAATATATAAAGAGGCATGGAAGTTTGCTATTACAGATTATTGATCTATCTATTTGCTAGATAGATCCATAATTTGCCATTGCCAGTGCCTGTACATGATATTTCAAGGAGCAAATAATGCAACTATTTTTATTTTCCAGCATCTTCCAGCTCAGTATCTGGAAACAGTCCACTAGCTAAAGTGAATCATGAAACCTCCTATAATATATATTATTATATCCATTTACAGATTACTTAATTGCTATATGGAATAGTCTAGCACCTCATCTAATTTCATGAGAATTCTCAATACAGTGAAAAGTGAAAATGAGGTTTTACAAAGCCCAATCACTTAATCAGAAAAAAAAAAAAAAGGGTAATTTTATAACCTAAGAACCCAGACTGGTATACTGAAAAACACCGTTGTTAAAGATATAGTAAAAGAATCAGGACATACACATAATTAAAATTATCATTTTGCTTGATAATATTATACCTATTATTCCAGCAGCTTATTCAATACTAAATCTTTGCATAAAACCACTCTCTCCCTCAATAACCACAAGCCTTTATAAATTATACATGCTGGAAATTTCATATTACTTTCTGGCAGTATAGCATTCTCTTTTAATAATAATAAATATCTCATTCTTGATTTTTAAACAGTCAAAAAACAATAAATCACAAAGGCTCTTTAATTTTTCATTTTGTGTAAGAATAGAAATTTATACCTGTCAATTTAACCCCAGACCTCAACATCCTTTTTCTGACTCCCATAATGCTCTTTGTCTTTTTGATCTTCATTCACTGTCTTGAGGAGCACTGGTCAAAACTGAATTAAACACAGGTATGCTCATTAAAGACCTATTTCAACTTTATCTGCAAACTTTTTTTTGCCTTATGCTCAGTGCTTTTAAATATCGCAATGCTTTTTGCTTCTCTCATAACTGGGTAAAGACATTCACTCCAGGTAAACTACAGAAATGCTAGGAAACTCTTGTTAGCCCATGTCTTGTAGGAAATTGTCAGAAACACTGAAAACAGTAATCACTTAAGTTGTGACAAACTCCAAAACAAAAAAGGTGATATTGAGTGTTTGCCTTTTAAGCATTTTTTTTTTTTTTTTTCTTCTTCAGAGTTCTGGCATATTCACAGCACATAGAATCTCATTCTGCTTCACTGACTTGAGATGGATATTTAAACAAGCGGGTTTTTTCTTTGTTTATGCAATGAACACAAACCAACAGATTTTGAAATACAGGGACTAGGACTTTGTGCATGAATATTCTTTAGGATTGTAGCTCTTTGTCATGAGGTTTTCCAAAATGAGTAATATTTCAGTTTTGGCTTTGGGGATGATGTCATTAAAACAAACACATAGCAGTAGGAGGAAATCCAGCTGTTGTAAACATTGGATACATAAAAGTCTGCCAGCTGATACCATCTTTAGAGCTGGAGAGGCTGCCATGGGAACTGACAACAGTAAACCAATATGCTATACATTTTATTATGAAAAATGAGTTTTCAAATCAGTAACACTGCAGCAGTCATAACACAGCAAACATGAGTTTGTTGCTCACCAGTAATGTATTCCTCAAAATCTTCTGGAATTCAACAGAAATGGCCAGTGAAATCTTCAAATGAAAATTACCAGTACCGCCCAGCCATTCCCACCCTCCTCCTCCAAAAAGGATTCTTACCTTATTTTAACTTTACTTTAATTGTAAATTAAATGTTTTTATAGGCTCTAAAGTCTTTCAAGAAGCCTTGCATTCACTTCCATTCTATTTTGATCATGAGTGCTTTGTTTTGTATATCTTCCTTCTCAGACATCTTATTTCACCTCAAAAATTGCTAATGTTCCTCAGACCAAGAACGACTAGGGCTACTTAAAACTTGCAATAAGCTTTAATCGGTCAAGCAACTTGTGTCTAAAATTTCTCACCCTTAAACCCCTTTACTTATGAGATGTGATTAGAACACATTGTTAAGAATGAAATTACTACAACTCCAGCAAGGTGAACAGAAATTATTTTCCCATAACTTCCATCGAGGTAGAAAGAACCTCCTAACGTTTTCTAATCCATTGTATTAATTTATAATTCACTGGGAACATACTGAAGAGTGTGTTGTCTTATGGTTGTCAGGTGTCTTAGCCCTTCATAGATGAAGGTTCTTATCTATCAGATATAGCAAGATTATGAAGTTTCATAACGCAATGAAGATTTTCCAGAAATCCTTCCACAGTTCTGAGCACGCTGAAAAAAGAAAACTTGGGAGAGAAACATTGCTTGCAACAAAGCAACCAAGCTCAAGTGGATACTAAATAGCTAGAAAACTGTGAACACAGTCTAGAAAGGAGGAAAATTATCCAGGTAGGGAGAGGCTGTTGACCTCAGCAATCTTCAAGGATATATTTTAAAGAAAGAAAAACCAAAGGATTTGCAGAAGAAATCAGTAAATGCAATAAAACCCAACAGGTTCATTAATCAAAGAGAACCTCAGGGGTTTTTAGATGCACTTGGCTAAAAAGGAGACAAAACACATTTTCTTGATAGGTAAACTCCAAGGATTGAAATTATTAGTGATGATCCTAGAAAACCAACATTGAATAACTTTTGATAATATCATAGTACATTCTGTAAAATAGCTAGTTGTGCAAAGGTATGGGATGTGGGAATGACAGAAACTGAAAGGTATTGCCAATATATATTATAATTGGAAGAGTTATTTACTAACTGTAGATTTGTGTGGTACAGATTAGAAAACAATTGGTACTAGCAGCACCAAGTGAAGAGGCATGCCTTGGAAGAGAAAGAAGAATTTTCATTATGAACAATGACAGCAGATGACACAGGAAGAATGAGACACAGGAATATTAAATGAGCATGGAATGTCTTAGAAAATAAAATTCATATCAACCAGGTTGAAGTTTCTAGCACAGATCTTACTAGAACATATAAAGAAAAACATGAGCTGGGGGAATGGGAATGCTAACATCTGAAAAGTGAACGGAAGAGCATGAGACTAATTCCACCTGAGACTAATACACCACATTAACTGTGTATACACTGAACATGAATGTAAAGGCTTTTTATTCCTCTATGCAACTGAATTTTTGAGCAAACTTTTAGAGGGCTCCAAGAAGAAATATATGCAACTTTTAAGAAAGACATTAAACAGCTTATGAAAGAGATTTATATGAGGATGTTGTCTTTTATTAAATAAACCTTTATAACTCATAAGACTTTCCATTCTAATTGTATTTTTCCTTCTTTCTACATTGTATAACTGATTTGCTTACTCAGAATAAATTCAGCTTCTTCTAGACCTGTGTGGAATTTCTAGACTACATTAAAGATATTCATATTTAATATTAAAAATCACAGTCCCTACTGGCTTCTCTGACATTTCCTTAGGGATAAATATTATTCTACATTTAGGTCTCATGCCTATAATGTAATCTTCAATTCTGATATTTATTATTCAAAGGATAGATGTAATTTCTGTTCCTATTGATCATAAGCACAGTGCAAAAACGCTCATCTCAAAAATGCAGACAAATGCACTAACTCTAAATGCTTTCATTTTTACTACCAGCTATGAAGTAAGATGGTTCAGACTACAACCTACCAAGACACCCAAATTGCTGTACACAAGGTCACAAGTGTCACTGACAAAGCTATAAATAGACCCTGAGCACCCACGCCCTTGGGCCTGCGAAACATCCATCAAACTAAAGCTCCTTTCTTTTCTGATACATTAACATGTAATGGACAGAGGGGCAAAAAAGGGTGTATATCAAATTTTAAACCAGTAAATTTCAGGTTCTGTCTAAATTGGAACATTAGATATTCCTGAAATTTTATGATGTCAGTAAAAGCATGAAAATTTTGTGTGTGATGGAGCAGTTTTCCTTGGAACATAACTTCTAGATGAAACAAAGTCCTAAAGAATATAACAGAGAGTACTTATAGTAATTCTTCCGAAGATTTTTTTCTAAGTATTAATAAAATGATTCCACAGAAAAATTACTCTTGAAGTATTTCATTGCAATAGTTAAACTCCACACACTCCATTTTCTTGGTTATTGCTTCCTTTCACACATACTTAGAAGTGGTTAATGTGATCAAAATTGCTATTGCTTATGAAAATTTGCATGCCAGCTATTTTCTGTCTGTTTCCTTCATCTTCCAGTTTGTATAAATACACAGGCTTTATATTTAAGTTAATATATAAACACTGCAGTACTTTTTAAGGATAAATAATACCCCCACACCCTTCTGAGCAGGAATTTAAGCCCATTTCTAGAAAAAACTGTTTTTCACATTCATGCAGATATTGAAAACATTTCAAAGTGCTTTGTAAAATCATAACATATCTGTGTGTCCCTTTGGAGGCAATTCTAAAGATACCTGTGAGAATTTCTCTTCTTGACCTTGACAAAGCTGGAAGAACTCTCTTTACACAGAGGATCCCATTTATTCAAGCATGTGCCTGGATTAATGCATTGCCAGGTAAGGCGGAGCATGCTGTAGTAGCTGTGTAGAAAGTGGATGGGCCATGCAAAATGCCACAATGATATTCTTCTGTCTGCCTGACATGGGCTAGTAGGTAAACATAGATGATCCATCCAGCCTAAGCAGGAATAGCTTCACTGGAGTTGTATCATTTGTATATGCTTAATCTGAGTCAAGTTTCTGATCTTCACTGACATACTAAAAAAAAAAAAAAAAATCCTGTTTTTCATTAATTAGTATGAGTAAGCATTTCTATGTATTATGGTAGGTAAATCAGTTAAAAAATAATGAATTTCTTACGGTCTAGACAACAGTTATGACATTTACATGGGCTTTTTTCACTTTAAAATTCCAATGTATTTCTTTAGTTATTCCAGTCTACAGTCTTTAATACCTAATAAATTATGAGAAAAGAACAGCCCTCAGCACTCAGCCCCACTAAAGGACAGTTTTTCAGTCCTACAAGCCTACAAACCTTCTGTCTGCAAACTTGCATGGGAACCATAGATAAACAGAAAATAACACAATATAAGGAGAAATATAAACAGATCTTGACTCACCCCAGCTACTAGATATTACATTACAGCTGAGAATAACATCTCATACAGGTTATATGAGGTTTAGACAGGTTTCTTCCTCGACACATCTAAAAATAGTTTTTTATCACATTATAGATGCATTATAAAACTCTGTATAGATCTAAAGAGAAAGAATAGTTGTACAGGGTACATCTGCACAGCAGCTCCCTGAAGGGGTTTTTGTAGTAGTATTCTATATATGCTGCAGGGGAGACTTTTTATTCTAAGCCAATAAATTTTATGGAAGTTTAAAACTGTGTTCATAGAAACTTTATATCATTATATATTCCTATAGTAGCCCTCATCTTCCTTATCACATGCCCTCTTATTTTAGGTTAGCTCCCTTACTGTATTCTAAAATACAAGGTATTAAAACCTACAGTTTTTAAGATACAGACCATCTTCTCTAAAGGTTTTTTGCATCATCTTTCCCACTGGAGCCCTAGCTTTGCAGCAACTTATGACTACCGCTGCCACACAGACAATAACAGAACAACTAAATGCATTGCCATGAAGAAAGCAAAGGAGACTGCAGCCCTGCCAAAACACATAACTCTCCATCATTTGGAAAGCTGCAATGATATTTCAAGACTGCATATGATTTTAAATAACTTGAAGAAACATATGACCAAAGAACATGCAGCAAACACAAGCCAGAAAAGAACATACCATCCCTCCTGGAAAAGTAATCCTTTAAAAAATATCCAAAACGTGACCAAAGAACATGCAGCAAACACAAGCCAGAAAAGAACATGCCACCCCTCCTGGAAAAGTAATCCTTTAAAAAATATCCAAAACAAACCAAAAAAAGCAAACATCATATTTCAGTAGCTATTACATCTTTCTTTTCCCCCCTCACACCAGCTGTCTGAAAACTACTTAAGTTGTTTCAACACAAGAATTTCCTAAGCAGGTAGCAAAAACTTCTCAGCCAGTCTATTTAAATGCATTTAGAAGGTACCATGTCCTCTAATCGTTTAGGTAAATGTTTTTATTCCCACATAGTTGTAGGGAAACAGACCGAAAGGTTGATAATCTGAACATGCCAGATGGGAATTGCTGTAAGTCAGTGACAGACCTCTGAGAGCTGCAACAAGGGATTTGGAACA
Organism: Cettia cetti; assembly: GCA_013401135.1. NCBI lineage: Eukaryota > Metazoa > Chordata > Aves > Passeriformes > Sylviidae > Cettia > Cettia cetti. The sequence continues at coordinate 60,690 of VZUI01058102.1, forward strand.
CTGACACGGAGCCACACAGAGACACACAGGCAGGTGACAACCTGCACTGAGATAGGGCACTTATGCCAAATAAATACTCAAGTAAACCCACGAGATTTATTTCCATGATCCACGTATTTTGATGAATTTTGGACTTTTTAGAATACTCTGTGAATAGAGTATGCAGATATGGTTGTTGGGCTGTTTCCTGCCTCCACATGTGTGCTCACTTGATCGATGTAGGGAAAAGCAACCATGAAAGAAAATCAACGACTTGAAAGAGAAGACTCTCCAAAGAACTGCAGATTTTAATTTTCTGGGGTACACATAAACTATTTTTTCAAGAAAGCCAAATCCTACAAAAGCAAAGTTCTGATGTTATGAACAGATTTCTGTCCCAAGTGAGCAGGTAACTCATTTTCAGAAGAATGGAAACTTGTCTGGGCTAAGCATGCAAAAGTAAGTGGACATCTTATGGGGTATTTCTTTTTGTTTGGACATATTTCTCTCTGTGTTGGTTTGCTGCTGAATACTATGAATGTACATTTTCACAGCAGTTAGTCTACATTGGATAATCAGAGAACAGAGGTAGTGGACAAGAAGGCAAGTATTCCCCAAGTCCATGCCAGGGTGGGGACAGATGCCCACCTACACTTGCAAATGTGACTCTCATATTCCCGCTGCTTTCCTTCCCTCCTCGTGAAGGCCCATTTTAAACCCATGTTCTGCTGTAATGCATTTGAAGGGAAAGGGGAAAATGACTGCTCAAAAGGACAGAGAGCAACAGTGATTGCTGTTTTACCTCTTTTCAGAATGGAAAAAGACAAATTTTACAGGTTTTGACATGTTATTGCTACTTCAACTATTGTAAGATCTCTGCATTGATCTGTGTAACTTATTTTTTTACTTTTTTGAGTGGGCCAAAATCCAGTAGTGATTCAATTTTTGTTAAGGCTTTTTTCTTTTTCAGTTTAATGCATGTTATAGGACTTAATGTGCAGACCATTATAAAATTGCGCTACTTTTTTACACTAAATATATATATATTCTCACAGACCAAATGGGGCCAAAAGCCACCAAAGGCCTAGGGCCCATAAGTGAGACCAATTAGAAATACATAAAGCTTTGGCATGTGTTGCCACTGGCGGTCAAAAATTTCAGAGACAGGACATGTCTATGATGCTGTGACTGCTGAGTGAGAGGGAACAAATGGTAATCACTACATTGCCTCAGCGTTGCCTAGAAACCAGGGGAATATTTCTAAAAATGCTTACTTACATTTATGTGTTTTAATTATCTACATGGTGGAAAAAAGCATAGGAGCAATAAGGAAGAGACTATGAGAAATCTGTCATATGGTTTGTACAGAACAGCCTAACATTGTATGTTGAGTAGTACAAACTGAGTATTTGGGAACCTGATATTCCAAATTCAGAAAAAGAAACAAAAAAGTCTTTAAAAATTATAGAAAGGTAACTATGAGCGGCTTTTTTTTTTTTTTTTTTTTTTTTTTTTTTGGAAAAGGCAAACAGAGATAAGTGTTTTTTGTGGCATCTCTGTAGTAGAAAGTATTATGGCCAACCACAAAGTGGTGAGAATCTTGTACACTTGTTTTCATTCTCTCCAGTATCTTCAGGTATCTGAAATGAAAACTGTTTAAAGACTATCTCCACCTTTAAAATCTACAGATTTAATGATCTGAATTGTATCAAAGTATAAACCGGAGACCCTGAAACACAGACAATAGTAACTAATTTCCTGAAGCCCTTTGCCCAAATCTCTAATTTCACATACAATCTGCTTCAGAGAAAAAAAAAAAAAAAAAAAAAAAAATAAAAGGAAAAGGAAAAAAAAAAACCAATCAAAAAACCCCAAACAAATGAACAAAACTAAAACCCACACCCAAACTCTTGGATTTTGGTTTTTTGGTTTGGTAGTTTTTTCCTGGCAAATATTTTCCAAGACATTTACCTCAAATCCAAGAGACATAAAGAAATGCTAACAAACATAACTATCAAATTATTTTGATTTGACAAGCTAAGGTGTTTATGACCTTATGGCTGACAGTAGTTGAAATGCCATGGCAACTTATGCTTTTACATAAAAAGCAGTCAGAAAGACAGAGGACAACCAGAACATGGAAGACTGATGAGTTTCCAAGGCATATATTCCCTCACCTGACCTCTCCCAGACAAATTTGACACCACCTACCTTTAAGGATGATTTTACAGAAAACAATTGGCCTGCCAAAATGATCACTACAACGTGAAGCACAGAAACTAAGGCCACATTGAAGAAGTACTTCATATAGCTAATTAGTATATCTAGAATTAAAAGGGACATCACAACACTCAATAGTCAGAATACTACAGGAAAGCTCTTGCAAGTACTTGCCAGAGTATACACAAAGTACTGGGGTAGATAAACGACTGGTTTCATCCAGCATGTATGTTGATGTGACCAAGTGGGAGCATTGACTGAGGCAGATATAGAAAGTTGTTTTCAAGTAACAACCCCTTGATTTTATTATGATTTTTATTATGATTTATTATTATATTTATGATATTCAAATTATTTTTTTCTAGCATGTAAAGAAGTGTAGCAAATAACATAAAACACTGTATTTAGCCTGTAATTAATATTCATTTCTAGATAATTAATGGGAATGTCCCTCCATCTGGGACATGTACCCTTTTGAGACATCAGGCTTTGGAGGGGACTGCAGTACCCCTGACCAGACTGTGAGAAAAATCTTCACATAAAAAGTACAAAAGCCCTCAGAATTCACATTAGAGAAAATAGCAACCTGTCAGACAAACTGAAAACACCATTCATCAGAAAGTTCAAACCTAGCACATCAGCATGCACACACATTAATCAGTGATGGGATTAAAGGCTGTTTTTCAAAAGGTTATTTTGCGGTTCATTTTTAAAGTGCTGTTCGTTTTCAAAGACGTTGAGATTAATTTCTTCAGTGTAACGCACTGGGGACGTTCCAGGCTCTCGTTTTGTCACTCGTTCCCTGAAATATCAGCAATATTCCCTGAATTTCTCCCGGGCATTCATTATTCTTCAACTTCCTGTCAAGTTACAAGAGGAGAGGCGTATGAGGGCTCGTTCACCGACGGGGGCAAAACCTTCCCGGGGCTCCAACGCCCCGCTGGGAAGGGGTTTCGGGCCCTGCGGCCCCTCCCCACCGCCAGCCCGGGCCGGGGCAGCGAGGGCGGCTCGGCCCGCGCCGCGCTCCCGCCGCCATGGCAACGGCGAGGCGGG
>VZUI01058103.1:0-16699 GCA_013401135.1 Cettia cetti
GGCGCCGCGCCCCGCACCTGCCGGCGGCCCCGGGCGTGGGCCGGGCGGGCCGGCGGGGCGCGGCCACCCGCACGCTGCCCCCGGTACAACTGCGGTGTGGCCTGGCTCCCGCGACCCTCCTGGCTGAGCTCGCTGCCCCTGGCACCGGCTGAGGTGTCATTTTCGCTTCGGCGTACCCTGGCGCACAGGCATGTGACTCAGGTAGCTGTGTCTCGGAGGCCTCGGTGCGTGTGCTCACGGGTACGCCTTGTACCATACTCAAAGTTACTTATGCATCGGTAGAAACGTTCAAGTTTTTGTCTACATTGTCACGTGTCACTCAACAGCTTACAGGGACTAGTGTGACCTTGAATGTGTGACCTCATGCTTTTTTAGTATCTTGGCTTTCCCTGCACAGCACCGATAATCTTGTGACTGTGATTTATTCTCTGACCGCTGAGATATCCAAGTATAAAAACGCATTTTCTGAATGGAATATATCAAATATCAAGTGGAGATAAAATAAAACCGGGTGAACTATGCTGTGGTGTCATGTATACTTGAAAAGAAACACTAATTGAATTTTACTCTGCACATGAAGGTCATTTCTTTATACAAACTGCCAGTCACTATACACATGGTTGTCCTTAAAGTGAAAACAGGTCTCGTAATGGCTCCATCTCACACCTAAAATTAGTACAGGACATGGGGCCTCCACGATAGAACAGGTAATGTGGTATTCTCTCCGCTTCTTGGCTGGGACCAAGAAGGTTTAGGTAACTGGGAGCAAGCAACAGAAAAACATGCAAACCAAGTTGGGAAAATGAAGAAAGAGTGTGTAAAAACAAAGTAAAAATTTCTTCCTAAAAACCTGCAAGTAATATTCTGAAGATGATTTGAGTTTTCTTAATATTCTTATGCATAAGTACTATTAATTGCCAGCCCAAAAGCAATTGCCCTGAAGAGGGTAAGAAGGAAGACAGGCTACAAACATTTACTGCTACATGGGGGCTTAGTGCTGCCAAAACTCTGAAATTCCTTGAGAAATCTCTACCTTACCTAATTATGTTTAAACTACAAAGCAGAAGGCTGCTGCCTGGACTGGCACAGACTCTCATGACATTTGATGGCAGATCTAGGAAGCTGGCTAGGTACACTTTATGAAACTGTCAAGTCCAACCTCTCAGGGCATGAGGAATCCTTCCTACTGTCCCCAGCTGGTAACAGTTGTCCATTCTCGTCCCTGACACAGAAACCGACTGCATATACAGCCAGCCCAATATGGAACAGGAGATCAAACCTGTTTTTCTCTGCATTTGCTAGGAGCAGACACATGAGCAGTTAATGTGTCTCAGCTGAAAGGAGGTAACTTTTTACCTTACTCCAACAAAAGCAAGAGCACCTTTAATTGCACACTTAAATTTCCTTGTGGTAGCAGAACAGTTCTTCCACTGAGTCACTGGGACACAGTACTCAAGTAGTGTGTCCAATTTTAGGCTTCTAAAAAAAGGCTTCTAAAAAACTTTTCGAATAACTAACAGAATGAAATGAGAACATCAAGTTTTAGTCATGAAATGAAAGAGTTCAAGGGGTATACATTCTGGTAGCACCAAAGGAAATCATCACAGTTGTTGAGAAATAAGAAAATTCTTAAGTGGCAACTTAAGGAAGGGAAATTTACTTTACACTGGAGGCAGACATTTCCTAGCATGAAGTTAGACAAGGATAGAGTGAACCAGAACACTTAGCTGTTCATTACTGGCAAGTTTTTCGGAGAAGGCACTTTTCTGAAGTTCCTTCCAATCCTTTATTTCTAATTAAGTATTTCCCTAATATTTTGCTTTTAATTTTGCGCAATTATGCCACAGATAGACTTGTATTGGAACATATAAAATCTGTAAATGAAGTCATGGCATGTATTACAAGTGAAGTTCCCAACAACTTGGTGCAACTAAAGTAAAATTTTCCCCTTCCTATTACCATAGCTTTCTAAACAAACCCTATTTGCCAGTTCAGTTTTCAGTTAAACTTGTAAGACAATCTAAATAGAATCTAAGTGCAATACTGACAAACAAAGTCAATGATGATTTCAGGTCTTTCAAATTTAGCATCTACTCAGTATTTCTGTCTGTCTTCTTCAAGTGAAGCAGGTGGAAGCTGCTAGTTTATATTTTAAAATATTTTCTATATATCTCACTGTAAACCAGCAATCTGGTGGGAAAAGGACTACAAACACAATGTATTGTTGAACAATCCAGGACACAAATGACCTTACATCAATGAACAAGTCTGCTATACTGACTCACTGCCTATTGCACATTTACACAGCAAACAGTTCATGGATTATTCCATACCTGCCTGTGCTCCAGACACTCACTCATCTTTCTCCCACCTCTTCTTATTTGTTTATAAACACAGAGGGCAAGTCTGTAATTCTCTAACGCTGTCAGTTTCAGCAAACTATTGACTCCCTTGCAGTTAGGATAATTTGCCATGGATCAAAAAGTGTTACAGTTTCAAAACCAATGGAACTGGGACAACAAACAAACAAACAAACAAACAAACACCACCACCCTTTCAGGTATATTATCATCAGGCAACCTGGCTTGAAATTTTTTAGAAACTTCTGCGCGTTAAATCTCCCTCCTTCACTCAATGGACTCCTATATCCATGGTCTAAGGCTAAGCTAAAATAAGTACCAAACAGGTGGAGTCCATATGTAAATCTGTTATCCAAAAACAACAACAAAAAAATCTTACAGAGCACCAATGGTGCTCTAATTCAAAGCCAAGCAACTATAAGGCTTGGCCATATTTTGGAGAGAAGTGGTAATGAGACACATGTACATATCTTCTCAATCTACTCAGAGTGTTTTACCCAATGCAAAGAACGTAAGGCAAGAGACTTCTGCTACAGCTGCCTGAGGATTTATATCCAAGCGTTTGCTGGCACTCTGCCATTCCTGTTTATATTTCTATTCAAATTATTTCCATGTTTATCCTATTTCTATACTGCAGGCCATTTATACTAGTTCTATACTATTACTCAAATTTTCCTCTTTGAAATAAAGGAAATGAAGTAAAGCAGAATAAATTAACTATTTAGAACATTCCTCACAAAAAAAGATACGGTTGATTTGTTTAAGGTATATTCACATATTGCACATATCAAATAGAAAGTGCCAAGTCTAAAATTCTGGTTATTTCTTCTCAATTTCTCTTCAGAACTGGAAAAAACTCCATACTGTTTTGGTGTATGCAGGACCTTTGGTAGACACACATTTTTTTCAAGATCTTTTTCTCATAAATTGCAGGGCTAGAAGACCAACAGCCAAACATAACTATATAATGACAAGTGATAGATGTGTAATCAAATGGGACAAAACAACTCTAAAACTGTGTAAAATTCTTATCTGGAAAGTGCAATGTCAGAGTATTTAAAAATGGATGTAAAGATCTCTGGAATTATTGGTGTGACTCAGGAAAGCTAAGGAAGTCTTACTGTCAGCTAGCTCACATGAGAATTCTGCTTCCCCCAAACACTAAAGAATCCCAGAGGGGAAACTGATTGCAGATGACAGAGGAAATGAATGGCATAAATTTACTCAGACTGAGGCCAAGAAAGATGATATTGAGACCATCAGTTTCTTCCCTTTTCACCCACCTATTAGTACAGGCCTCTTTCAATTAGGCTTCTGTGGCACTTAAAGAAAACCTATTGATGTTATGAAGAAAAGCCCTGCACAGAGGGGAAGCTCATCTCTTCCTCACTTTCATCAAGTGAGAGAAACATGGAAAAAGGCACTCTGTCTAAACAGGAACGTTGCTTTGGCAGTCTGAACAGCCCTGAGGAGGAATGTTCCTTCTCTTTGTTGATGACAAATAGGGCATAGATAGAGCTCCTGGCCCAAGTGCCAAGCTCAGTGGCCAGGCAAGGCAGCATGAATGCTACCTGCAATGCTGGCTGGACTAGGACACAGAATCGTTTGGGGTGGAAGGGACCTTAAATACCATTTAGTTCCAAACCTCCTGCCACACAGAGGGATGCCACACACCAGATCAGGTTGCTCAGGGCCCCATCCAATTTGGTCTTGAACACTCCCAGGAATGGGACATCCACAACCTGTCTGGACAACCTTTTCCAGTGCTCCATTATTCTCTGAGTAGAGAATTTCTTCTTAACAACACCTAAAGTAAACCTCTCCTCTGTTCCCCTGTCTAGTCACTATCTGCCTGTGTAACAGACTTGACTTACACATCTAACAACAACAGCCAAGACTAGGGAATGAGTCAGAAGGGTACATAGGTGTAGGCTGGTCTTACCATCTTGCCCATCCCTGTGGCCAGAATTTGCAGCAGTCCAAGTGGTTTCTACAGTTCTCCTCTGGCAGTTCTGAGATGAGATTAGGGATTCTGGTTGCTGTCTTTCATCCCAACTGAAAAAAAGCATGCAACAGTCACAAAGCAGTGATAAGCTTTTCTCTCTAAAGCCTTCCCTGCCAATACCTCTGTTTCTATGTCCAATTAGACAATTATAACTTAGTTTACACTTGCTCTCTCCAACTTTAACTGATTCCTGGCAGTTAAAGAGCTGTTGGTGGTCTTCTTTAACAGAAAACAAAGAATTTAAGTGCCTTAGTTCAGACATTTCAAATAAAACTCCCCATATTAGTAGCATTTAGGGTCCTTGATTATTTCTTACGAGTACCAGACAGTGAAGATAAAGCAGCTGTTGCAAGCAAATAATTTTTCTTTTTTTCATGCCATAGTTTCTATTCTGCAGAGAACTTTTTTAAAAAGAAAACAAACAGGTAATGGATTCAAACTCTTAGGTATGTAAAAAAGCTAAAAAACTCATTTCCGATGCAATCTCCTTTGCCCCATAAAGTCTACCTTGTACCAAGTATTTGGCTCAGTGTACTGCTGCTAATCTTTAACTATCAAACTTAAATATACAAAATGTGATTGGAAAACATGCAAGTTCACAACCCACTGATTGAGAAATAATGTTCATCATCATTAAAAAAAAAAAAAAGAAACACGTGGCAGAGCACTTAGCAGAGAAAACGATGGCCTTTCCTCCTGACTGCTCCCCCACAGACAAATTATCCTCATGTATGTATATAGAATGTTTTTGCTCAGCTGAATCTTCACTTTCTTTTCAACTCAGCATTTTCATGTGGTCCTTCACAATGCAATCAGGAGATAAGTGCCAGTTTCAAAACAAGCACTATGAAAGAATGAATGGCTGCCAAGTACAAGAGACAACCTCTTCCCTATTCAGCACTGGCACATCTAAAGAGGAGGAGAAACTGGTTCTCCTATCAATAGTCAGCTGCACAAGAGACTTTTTACTTGCATTGGTCTGGACTCCCAGAGCTTAAATGCTGACATGAAATTTCCATGGATATTAATGAAAATGAACCAGGTAACAACAGGGAACCTGACTTCCTATGCCTGTGATTGGAAGAGACACAAAAGGCATCTCTTCAAACTATTTTAGCTGCACACACCTCTGATGCACACAAAATTGGCTTACTCCTCTAACTCAGAAGAGAACACACAGTGTCCATCAGAGCTTAGAAAGGACACAGAGGTTCAATTTTCTTTTTATTAAACCAGCCAAGAGATGGGAATTAGTGTAAAATGGAAACACACTATACCTTTAGTGTTTCTCCAATAGCAAGGAAGTGTATGCCTGAATGAACATTTAAGCACAGGGTTTAAGTCCAAACACCACAGCTCACCTGGAGCTAAAAACTTAGTAGAATATGTGCTTTCAGACAGATAAACCAAAGATCTGTTTAGGCTAAAAAAACATTTATTATGTCCTTGTGAGTTTAAGTTGAAACCACAGACAATAACACACAAATGCTAATGTTTTTAAAAATACCTTTTTAATCCATGTTTGCAAAGAATGAGAGTCTTGCGTAGGAAGGAGCTATGCTACAAATGACAAATTTGTCCTTAAATGCTCCTACTACCTGGTAACAAAGAATGGAAACAACCTGATTGGTGGGTCTGCCACAGTTATATTGTCTGAATGTTTCTGGAACTTTACCTTAAAGTAAATATGTTCTGTGCTATGCATTTTATTATGTTCCAGGGGCCAATTTAGAGCTTTCAGGTTTTCACAATGTCAATACAAACTATGTATACACTAAAAAAAAACCAAACCAGAACTGTAATTATAGACTTCAGCTTCTTCATTAGATACATTGTGAAAAAAAAACCCTACCATTGAAAGCAACTTTCAGGGTCTCTCCTGCAGAGGAGGCAATTTGTATTTCACTGCAGGGATCTTAGGGTCACCAAAATATTTCTTGTATTCTAATAAAACATATCTAATACAAACACATGCTTGGTCTAACTGGAATTTAAGTATTAAAGATATCATATATGTGATCAAAACAAGTTCTTTGGATCAATTATTATCATGGAAGTGTCTAAGAAACATATGCCAAGTACCATGGAGCACAAAAGATTTTGTATCTTGTAACAGCGTAACAATCTGGGACATTACCTTAACACTCACAAATAAAATTCTGATTATACACATTTATTATTCTTTTCAACCCAAAATGGTATATCAGACTCCTTGATCTCATGAACACTGCTAACCAAATTTATTGTATTTATCCTTAATTTTGACATGGATGTCAGATACAGAAGCTACCATTTCTTTCAGGGCCAGTGATCTCACACACGGAATGAGAAAACAAGAGCATTGTGTATCTCCTGTAAAATAGAAGATAAAGATACTTTTTTTTCAGTTTACGAAACCTTTGTATATCCACTGAAAACAGAACTGATACAGCAAAGACATCTATCCCTCATCCTTTTTTCCTGACTGCTCTAAAAGTAGTAAGCACCCATTGATTTGCTTTTTCTTAATTTATGAAATTTAATTAGTATACCAGAGGAGACATGTATATTATCTTCATTCCATTTCCTCTTAGAAGGAAAGGGGGAACCAAACCAAAAACCAAAACAAATCAAACAAAACCAACAAACAAAAACCCAAACCACACACACACAAAAAGGAAAATGAAAAGACTGAGAACAAGCAGAACAAGCACACAGATCAGAAAGGAAGGTACACATGCCACATCAGATAAAGGTATAAGAAAAACACTGATGCAGTGGTTATGAGGCATCAGTAGTCATGGACTGAGCATAACATAATGCCCAAAAATATGACATTAGTCTTCATTCAGAGGCACAGCTGCAATCTGATACAAGCTAAAATCGATGCGTTTAACCTAAAATCATAAACAAAATAAAAGTTGTCTGATTTATGACCTCCTTATCATGGACAGTTTTCAGACCTTAGATCCTCCCAGAACATCTGTAGACATACATAGACAAAGTCATTTTTAGAGCAGATTTATTCACATGTTTTGAAGCAAATGCAAAGAGCCTCAGTGATGAACTCATCATGACTATTTTCATAGGAATGGCAAAGACAAATAATTAATGAAAACATTAAGAAAAAAACCCCTTATCTTTCCTGCAGAGAGAAATCAGGCTGAAACCCTAATTCCAGTGAACTGGAAAGTCTGTGATTAAAACAAAAATCCCAAAAGTCACCACCCCTAATCACCAACCACGTTCAGATTTGATTATAAGCAGATTGACTTCAGTCACAGCATAGAATGACATAAGGAAAAAAGGAAGAAAACAAAATAGAGTTCTGGATTTAAGTAATTTTCACCTACATAGTACTCTGAGCACACAGATCTTCACACCCTTTACAGACTCCAAATAACTGCTCTTCTCACCTTCCATTTTTAAAAAAGCAACAATGCTAAAATAAAAAGTAGCAAGAGAGCTGAGAAAGGACTTGCAGACAGGTCTCACTTCTAAAAATGAAAGCTACATTTGGATCAGTTTGACCCAAACCAGGAATTTAAACATCCATGCCCCTCAACTGAAAAAATTAGAAGCAGAATTCCAGAGTCATTCTCAGATTTTTAACTTGTTTGCCTAGGAAGGGTCAGTGCTGAAATGGAAATATGAAAGACTTCTTTTTGAAAGACATGAGAAATTTTAATCTTCTTAAAAAAAAATTTTGGAAACAGCTTCAGTTCCCCAGAAGCTGTATTCTCAGGAAAACCGGCTATTAATCTAGCAGTGCTTTAAGCAGGCTGATTAGCAATCAAACTTACATTTCATCAGGCAAAGAACACGCTGTCTTCCATGTGGCATGGCAGTGCCCTGGAAATACTCCTCCTTCATGCTGCTTATTGGAAACAGGATCCATTTAAGTTTAAATACCAAAAAAAAAAAAATACCTTGCTTGCAGTTTCAACAAATTAATTCATCAGTATTAGCTTCCTTTGCTGAAGTTCCTTGAGCATATTAGAAACACACATTTTCAGTTCACTGACATTTCGTGTTCTGCTTGAAAATTCACTGAAAAGCTGCCTATTTATCTTTGCGTGTACATCCACCCAAGTCATGTCATCTGGCCATTACCAGTGTGATCAAAGTTCCAGGCACACAGGTAATTGACCTCAAAGCATGGTGTTTGTAGTCCTTGTTTGACATGATTTGTGTTATTCTCTGTGTCAATAATTATTTCATCTGTTGTCCGCTAAACTTACAAGCGAACAAAAGAAAGAGAATCAAACTACTGTTCAATGCAGCTTCTCCTGTCTCCCTACAGGAAGCATTTCAGCTATACTAATGAATAGCCTAATAGCCTGCTTTCTGAGAATAAGGCTGTATAGGTACCTGCAATAACTATGATTAATTTCTAATGTTACTCTAAACTTAAATTCTCAATTTAAAAATCATCATTTAGAAACATGAACATTTCACTAAAATATGCCTGATTTTTCTTTTCATTGCTTCAGCTGAAAATCATTCAGAACTATTGAAACAAAATTGTTTTCTATTTTCATTGCATGATGAACTCCCACCATGGAACATGTGATTTCTTTAGAGTGTATGTACACGCAAATGAAACTGGGTTCCCAGGAAACAGTGACACTGAACTTCAATATGAGCTAATAATAAAGAGGAAGAACAGAAACAAAGGGAACTGATGGGGAGGAAGGGGAAGATGAGCGACAAACCTGCCTATTAAGAGGCCAGATATCCCAAGTTTATAGTCTGGGTTCTCTTCCCATCATAGGTAAGCATTGACATTAGTTGTGGTTTCATCAGATCAGACCTGCACTGTGATAATACTTTACAGACTGCAGCCAAGGAGGAGTGGGGAGGGCATGGAAAGAAAAAGAAACAAAACAGAGAGCGGATTATGGCTAACAGTCTGGTACTATATTTATCCCGAGCAAATATGGCATGTATCTTCCCATGATCTCCAGATCAATATTCTCAATAATGATCATCAAATGATTTATTAAGAATCTGAAGTGAAAAGTTTAATCAGAGAAATGCTCCTGTGATGAGGCGTTAACAAATCACCATTCCTGGATGGAAAGAAATACATACCAGATTAGATTTTCCTTATCCAAATACACTCCTGAGACTCTTGGTGACCATGGCTGCTTCAGACACCCAGAAGCCAGCTACACCACCTACCTCAAAAGAAACCCCCCCCCCCCATCAGATTAAAAGAATCTGCATGCATAATACACCCTCAACCAGCACTGTGGCGTAATTTGCAGGGTATAGTTACATTTGTTATACCCAAAATCACGCCTCCTGTTTAGTTGTAACAGCAACAGTGATAAAACTATATCATCTATTTCTGAGTCACTTGTCTTGGATAATTAGTTTGCCAAGAGCATGAGTCATCAAGTTAGAAATTAGTTAGAGTATGACTCATTTTTAACTTTATACTAATATTATCCTTAAAAATAAAAAGGACTCCTCTCTTCCCCTCAGATTGTTACATGTTTTCATTCTTTTCATAATACCAAATTGTGCTTTATATAGAATATCTGGATCAAATGTTGAAATAATTATCTCCTTTTTATAATCCCTTTCACCCATAATAATTTTTAAAATGTGTGTTCTTCAGTGCATCCACATACACAATGAAGTGAGGCAGTATGATAGTACTTGGCGACACTATACAAAGCACCTGACTGAAACTGCAGTCAGATCCTGTAATTTATTTAAACAAGACAGGAAAATTCAGATGCACAAAACTGAATTAGCAACAATGGATTTTCACCATTTACCTCTCCATTTTTGCAAAACAGGGTTTATTCTGACTACTGAGGGTCAGATCAGCCAGTACTTAGTAGCACTCAGCCTTTCAGTTTCTTCAGATTTCCACTGTGAGCAAAATTTCAGTAAAGGAAGCCTGACCCATTTCAAAACTCTGCTTCTCCTTGGCTGCAGCATGTTTTAACAACATCAGGCAGGGCAGCATCAAATTGAGAACAAGATGTTAAACTACCTTTGGAAATACTCTCTAAGTTTGCAAGTCTGGATATGCTCAAAGGCTGCAATCCAGGCAGGCACCTGCATATTCGAGCCCTTGCTGAAGCATTGCCAAAGATGCAACTTTACAAAAAGTTTAGCCAATCCAAGACTGCCTAACACAAGAGAAGCAGCCCTGCCCTCCTGTCCCCACCAGAATTTCTGCCTGCTCTTCTGCTGCCTCAGCATATTTGGCCACACAGATCTACTGGCTGATTTGGCTAAAAATAATGGCAAAATAATGTGTAAAAAATTTAGCTGCTCATTAATCCACCCTTTGAGAAGCAACTGAGACTTCATGAGTTTTCATAGCCTTTCATCTGCTGGTCCACTTTGAGTGAAGAAGACTATGTTTCTCTTCAAGGCCTGCAAGCAGCACTGTAGTCCAATTGCATGGCACAAATGCAGACTCTTCCATTCAGGACTATGATTTTGTTCTTTGCAGGGCAGATGTCTAGCATGTATTAGGCTCTCTGCCTTTTGTTTGTTTTTCATCCAGGACAACCAATGCCCAGCTGGTAATACAGTAAAATGTAAACCCTGGCCATTTGCTGTTGTAAAAGAATCATTATTTTGTCCTTTAAAGGTATATCACATCAAAATTTGTTTTCTCAATGTTCATCCCTCACCCTTTTATCATGCTGTAGGATGACCATGTTACCCAAAAATAGACATTCATTTTGATCTCTAAGCTAAGAGGCTAGCAAAGAAAGCAAGGTTCCTCCAAAGGGTAATTTGGGTTATAATTACATAGCTTAGCTGTACCATGTAGTTTAAGTCCACTTCAAGAACAAGAATTTACCATAGGCCTGAATCCATTCTGAGTGTTTCTCAGCACAGGCTGTAAAGGAAGCCCAAGTTAAAACATCTGAAGGTCAGTGGTGTGACCTTCCACTCCAATCACATCTTCACATGAGTTACAGCAGAAGTCCTGAGTGCCCAAAGCAAGGATGACATTCCAAGGAAAGGTATACAATGTCAGGGAATGGCACTAATTCCTGAGATCAAGACAGATGGTTGGCATTTGGCAAGAATAAAAGAAACTCTGTCTTGGGTGTCAGAGCCAGCAAAATGAGTAATACTACCCTATAACATAGCCTGCTCCTTGGATTTAGCCCATGTTATTTGAGCAGTAAACTTCTTGCTCAGGATTCTTTTTGAGGCACCTTATTATATTTCTGAAATACAGTCCTCTGGCTTCTACAGAGAACTTACAGATGTTTGTACACACACCCACCCCTTTACTGGAATTCTTTCAGCTTCTTCACATAAAAGCCATGATATATATTTAGAGGTATTTTGGCCAGTTCCCCTATTTCAGAACTGCATTACTCTAGATATGTATTGAATTCATGTTCCAATTTATTTATCTTGTTAAGCTTTTAGCAAGATGATAGAGTAACAATTGAGAATGTAACTTTAACAGAATGTCTTTGGTAAAATTTTCTGGGGCTGTTCTGAAGGTTCTGGGACCATTGGACAGCAACTTAGAGCCTGCATTTTACACAGCACTACAAAATAACCCCTAGCAATATTCTTCAAAAAGTAATACTAAGGATCTTAAACCATGAAGAATTTCTACAAGCAGCTTGGAAGTGAAATAAAATTTCTGAAACCTCAACTGAAATAAAACTCAAACATATGTTTCATTTTAGAAAAAGCCAACCCTGAGATTTTACCTTCAAATTACAGTTACCCTTGTTGGTATTTATACAGCTCAGCAGATGATTGAAAAAGAATCAATAACACATGGGGAGAAATAAAGTTTTGGAATGCACCTCCAGCCCTTAACCTGAAGCTAGCACACTATCTGCAAATAATATAGTTAACATCATGTACACAAAAACGTGGCAACATACCTGGGCTCTGACCTGGAAGGTAAAATTACATAATGCAAATCGTTGCAGAACTTAGACACAGCTTTAGGAAAAAAAAAAAAAAAAAAAAAAAAAAAAAAAAAAAAAAAAAAGCAGGAGGCATTTCAAGGGACCAAACAAAAGTTGGATGCACAGTTCAAATACACTTCATGAAATATAAGCAACATACATAAAAAAATCTCTTTAGGTAGCCAGTGCTTCTGGACTGTATCTTCTATATCAACAATACAACTCCATTTTTATGACAAAAGGTTAAAAGAACGTGAAATCCAGAGGAAAACTAAGATGCAAGATCCAGACTATGGGAAAACAGTGCCAAAGCTCATACTGATTTACTCTAAGTACAGCACTCGATTTATTATTCCACTTGTAGAGCCATTTCTAAGAGCCATGTCCTGAGGTATCAGTATCATGCTGACTAGGAGGAAAGACTATTAACCATCTATTCAACAGCAGCCATCAGTCTTCCTGCTCATGGATTCTCTGGTAAGATTTCCAGTTATGGGATTACCAGTAACTCAAAAATGCCTCGTTTACAGGACTCAACCCCAACAGGTTCTGACCCACAACTGGTCTAGCTGGGCTGCTGCTCATTTACTGGGGTACAACACAAATGCCCCACCAACTATATTTAGCTATGGAAAAGCCATCATGCAAACTTGTTCCTAAAAATCACACAGCACACAATTTAAGAGTAGTCATCTTTTCTCATAAGAATACACAGAATTTCACAGAACAGAATTGCTGACTGTATATTTTATTAATTATATTCTTATTTTTTTCTATTACATATTAACAATAGTTTTACTATTGAATACACGTACCTTAAACCCCTAAAAACTAACAACACCATTCACCATATGACTGTTAGTCAGACAAAACAGTTGATACGTTTACAGGACAAATAACTGTGTCACAATGTGAAAACAGTTCTTACTATTTATGAGAGGGAGAACATTCTGATTTCAAAATGCAAGATCTGACCTTCAAAGCAGTGATTATTTATATTAAAGCATTACAGAGAACAGTTGAAAGTTTTTACCTTAATTACAATATTTAAAGGTTGGTTATGGCTGAAATGATCTCTTTAATTCATCACAGAATTATGCAATATTTCAAAAAGGGACAGAAGGAATTCCAGAGGGTGGGGGGGAAATCAGGAAGACACAGCAATAGCTTTTTTTGTCTCAACTGAACTCTTTCCAAAGACAAAGTCTTGAATTATGCAAAGTGAAAGAAATACGTATCAGAAAATATATG
Source organism: Cettia cetti (assembly GCA_013401135.1). Classification (NCBI taxonomy): domain Eukaryota; kingdom Metazoa; phylum Chordata; class Aves; order Passeriformes; family Sylviidae; genus Cettia; species Cettia cetti. The sequence goes on from VZUI01058103.1 coordinate 13,515, forward strand.
TCAAATCTCCTCCTAAGACAACACAGCTGTTGCTGAAGGAGTAATACTCTGTTTGCCATGCACAGATTTTCACCTGAAGCTTGTAGATTTAAAAATGGTGTATTGAGCCCATGTAGCACATTTTCATTACACAAAACACCAGCATGGGATCAGGTGGCCTCACTGCATCTGTGAGAGGCACAGGCAAGGCAGGGTCCAGAGGACAAGCATTAAGGCCTAAGTCCAGCACCAAGTGTTACAGGTGCCTCCAGCTGCTCATCAGTGATTCCTTCCTTCCTTTCCAGGCTCCTGACTGGCTCTCTCATGTTTGAATTCACTCCTGAAGGCCCCTTTTTGCCAGTGAGCCTATGATTCATTTTCCAAACAGTATTTTATATTCCTAGAGCCTCAAAGGAATAGCCTCACAGCCATCTGTGAGCTCTTTCCAGAAGGTTTCCTCCTACCCCACATGAAACCCCACAACTAGTTAACAAAATCAGTACAAACCAGCAGCAGTATTTGCAGAATAAGGACAGAAAGCCCCCCCAGAGAGGGGGTCCTGATGCCTCAGCCAACTGCTCTTCTTTGTCCAGCACCAGAGATCTCCCTGCCCCAAAGCCACCTGTCCCCCAGGGCAAAGCCTTCCAAGCCAGGGAGCACCCATGAGACTGAAGAAGCAGCTCATTGCTTAAAATCAATAAAGGGAAACACACCTACATAGCAAAAAAAAAAAAAAAAAAAAAAAAAAAAGAGTGAATCAACAGCCTGTGAAGTTACAAGTTCATAAAATCAGCTGTATGTGCATTAGAAGCCTGAAGGCAACTGATGAAAGTGGAGCCATGAGGGTACAGGATCAAATTAAAGGAAGTGTGAAATGCATCCACCAGACTGTGCAAGTAACAGGATAAATGGCACACACTGCCCTGAAAATAGGAACTCCAAAGGGCTGGCATGGCAGACTACCAGGAGGATTACACAATGCACCACTTTCCTCCAAGACACCTCTATGACAGGGAACAGGAGTGCCCTTGCCAGTCAGCTCCAAATGACCCCTGCAGAAGGACTTGGCCTGCACCCAGGATGAAAGGCAGTGCTGCCAGGGCAAGGGGAAGCACAGCAGAACAAGAGTGATGAGAGAAAACTCAAGCACTTGGTTAATTCCCTAGGGAAGGTGAGTTGAGTACAAAGAAACTGAAGCCAGTTCTGGTTTGGCTGCTACCCAGATGTGCTGAAGGATGATGGGGAGTGTTGACTGTGTCTCTAATTGCTTCTGACAGCGATGTAAAAGCAAGCTGAGATATGCTGTCTCATAGGGCATCATCTCATCACTGCCATGAGTAGACTATCCACAACTTTTGAATCTTGTCTCTAATACAAGGAACTCATGTTTCTAAGGGTAATGGTAACAGTTCTAATGAGCCCTTTACAAAAATCTTTTCCTCTTGTGAGTGCCAAACATGCTACACAAGTCACAAAGAATTTGAAAAGAAACATAATCAAATTTCAGGGGTGAATGAGTTACCGAATGCTATTTTAGCAGCAGATATTTTTGTTGCAACTAGTGTCATTGCACAAACCATTTTAAGAAGAATATTTTGGTAGAAAGCCATAAAGCTTATTTACATAGATGAAGTTTCATCATCTCCCACTCCAAAGCAGGCTGGATTGGTTATGCTGACCTAATGTTTTCTTTGTCATGGTTTGCGTGAGGCTGGGAACACATGTCAGACTGTGGTTTAGTTTGCCCTTTCAGTATCCTGATGGGAGTCCTTTGAGATTCTAGTTTAACTTATGCAGCACATGCAGTATCATGAAAACAGTTTCAGAAATCTAAAATTTAAACAGAATCAAAATATTGCCTGTACAAGGAGCTTTGTGATGCCCCAGCTTAGCAAGAATAATTTTCTGCAGGACATAGACCCCAACGTTTTTAGGAATATACCTTGCTAAGTATTCTGAGATCCTCAGAATCCTCAGATCCTTTCCAACAAGTAAAAGACTACAATGTTTTTTTCCCAGGAGGTAGTTTTTCCCCTCATTTTAAGAGTCATTCTTAGTCATCTCCTGGTATGAAAAAGGTGATTTGGCATTAGGTAAGTTCAGTAGTTTGTATTCTGTTTAGGACAGAACACAAAATAATTTTTAAAAGGTTAGTCACAGTCTTACAGCAGGATTTCAATAACTTTTCAGCTCTACTAGCAAACAATTTCAAATTCAACATTGCATCATTTTCTGCTGTTAAAACAGACCAACTCTTATAGCTTGGTGTACAACCAGACTGAAATTTTTTAGTATACCTCTTTTACTGATATGACAGCCTCTGTTTAAAAAAAGAGAGGATTTAATGTTAAAGACAACCTCATGAAAGCAGTTGATACAAAATCTGTGTGGAATTATTCCTTTACAGAACTGCTTGCTTTTGCTGGCAGTCTTTTCTTCAAATGAAAACCAAACATATAGTTTTGGCAGATAATGACTGCTTTCAAGTTACTTGTCCTTTTATTTTAATTCAAAACTGGCAGACATTTCTTATTAAGGTTGAAAGAATTTCTGTCTGATTGTAAAGAGAAACTCATGGTGATTTTTGTTACCAAATTCTGTACATTTCCATACGCTGACATTCCAGCAACCAGTGATCTCATTGGCATTATGACATTGTTTTGAGAGCAAAGCCAAATAATTTCTCTAACTGCTGATTAAGAAATTAAATGCCCATCATGCAAACCTGGCACCCAGGAACAATTTGTGCCTGGGAAAGGTTTTAAACAAAGGTACCATCCTGTGTCTTCCACAGCTCTCATTTGTCAGGACTGGGACCCAAGATAAGGCACAGCACATCCTGATCTTAAAACGGGTGTTTCCCGATTCGGCGGATCCCTGCTCCGGTACAAGGCACCGAGCAGGTCACTGGTCTCTTCCCTCTCACCACCTGCAAACAGTGATTATCCTGTTTATAAACAGACAGCAAAAGGCCTGTAATCACCCAGAGCTCCGACAAGCTCGAACTTACACTCGTGCTTCTGCCGCACCCGAGAGAGGCGAAGTCCGGGCGCTGCAGAGGGTGAAGACAGGCCCGGCGGGGCCAGGGCGCCTTCCCGCGGCAGCCGAGGTCCCGCTGTCGCTGCGGGGCCGGGCGCTGGCGGCCCCGTGCGGCGGCGGCACCGCAGCCTCCGCAAAGCCGCGGGCCCTCCCTGCCCTCCCCGGGG